>JABSTR010000511.1:0-59803 GCA_013339765.2 Haemaphysalis longicornis | reverse complement strand
GACTTGCCTTCGTCAGGCCCCTGACAAAGGCAAGTCTCTTTGCTGAAACGTTGGCAACAATCGTGGTCGCTACCTTGTTCGAAGTTTTCTTTCTTGTGTTCTCTACCATCTTCCAAGTGTTTTATTGCTCCCTATATGTATGTATATATTATATATATATATATATATATATATATACATATATATATATAAACTGACCCACATTTTTATGATATAACACTCGATCAACCCCTGATTAACACTCATACCGAGATTATCAATAAAAAATAATGCTAGACATAAAAATATACAACCCATCAGGTATAGTGTGCTATCACTGCACGCATCGTCCCAGAAACACCAACTCTACGTCTTGTAGACTGACCGAAGGATGACTCGTGCAAATCGACCCCTCCCGGCTGATTTTCCAAGCTTCCATAACCTCCTTTTGCATCCTTCCCGTGTGCATTTCTGTATCTCTGTGTCCTGTGTATTTCTTTCCTTGGTCGACATCTTTTCCGTGCCTGTTTTCAAGATGAATCAACACCTACTCGCCCAACTTTGCATCCTGCTAAAAAACTCTTCTGGCAATTCTTCACTCATGAAAACCAGCTTCCCACAGAGTTGTAGTGTAGGGACAAATTGGTTCAGCCTAGAGCGGCGGCGTGTGAAAGGACAATGGACAGGACAGTGTGAATTGAAGGTGGTGCTGGCTTGCAACTGGTTTGTCCTTGTTTTGAAGGTCGCGGCGACATGAGGACTACAAAAAAGGAGAATGGCTAGGGTTGCATCAAAAAGCACAAATGAAAAAAAAAAAAAGAGTGACTGTAATTTCTTGTTGTGCACACATGCGCTATTCTAGTGACAGGACAAAAAAATCATTGCTCTGTTTGTTACAAGACGTACACAAAATGGTTTGTGTGACTCAAAAAACCTGAAGGGACATCAAAGCCTCAACGATTTCTTGCGCCAACTCAAATAAGAACTGTATCTAAGCTCTCGCAGCTTTTGTTTGACAACGAACGATGCTTTGTTTACCAACGAACAGAAAAAAACAATCAGAGCTGGCATTTCTTTCGCCTGTTTCCCTTTTACTTCGTTGTGACAGTAAGGAGCAAATCATGAAGTGCCCAAAGTGAGCCAGGGACTTTACTCGATCAATGCTACTTTCCTGAAAGCGCGTTGTGATCGACTTTTACTTTCACCACGAGGGTTGGTTGAAGGCCAATGAAAAAAAGGGCTTTTCTGTCATCACAGAAACCCTAAACTGGCCACCAAGCCTCGACCTAAAGAAGTATTACGTTACTGTGAGGTAATGAGTACACGTGACGACAGCCATTCCGGCAGCATAGCCAATTGCACTAATAGTAGTGCCTGGCATTTGCCACTGGTTGCTGTGCTTATAAACGTGCTCAGGGGGGACGCGGCAATAACACGACTCTTTTTATTTGCATTTTCCCACACACCTCAGGGGGGACGCAAATTAGGTAACACGACTCTTTTTATTTACAAACATTTATGTAGCTAACCATTCAAACAAAAATACAGATTAAAGATATCTTCTATACTTTCAAACAAAAACGCTGAAATCAGATTAAAGATATCTTCTATACTTTCTGAGGCATTCAGCCTGAGAAATAGGCAAGGAGCATTTTTAGGCAAGGAGTCGATTTTTACAGAAATGTCAGTGTGATTCAGAAATGCATTCTGTGCAGCTATTAGATTATTGCATTATATCCATTATGCATTAAGAAAGAACAAGAGAAGTTTCACCTTCCTTTCGAAATCACAAACAGTCTCATGGCAGAAAGAAAGTGAAACTTTGGTCTTTCTTTGTGGTAACTAAATAAAGTACGAATAGGGGTGTGCAATTTTTTAATTTCAATTTTTAATTTCGAAGCGAATTAAAAACAAAGTTAAAAACAAATTCGAATATTTTTCGAATATTTTTCGAATATTTTTCGAATACTTATGGTTTTTTGTAAAATTAATGAATAGAGACACTTATGGTTTTTTGTAAAATTAATGTTTTCAATTAGCACAACAAATCACACAAAGACACAAAAAGCAATACCATTGCACAACAAATCGCACAAAGTAAAATTAGGAATTACACTACCATTGCACTTAAATGTTAACATGGAGAAAGGTTAAGGTCTGCACTCTTAAATGTTAACAAAACCTCCTGCTCGTCACGCTCGACAAGCAGCCGCTCACAGATTAGCTGGCATGCCCGAGCCCGTGAAAACATTGCCGCGCGCTATGAGACACTAGTAAAATCTATACTAATTCGCGGGACTCGAAAAATATTGTATCATATCATCTCGCGGGAAATTCGAAAAATATTCGAACCAACATCAGACCAAAAAATTACTGAACCAACACAGACCAAAAAAATTACTTTTGCTGAAAAATTCGTGATTTTTTCTGCTTTTTTTATTTCTTTTCCTACCCCCGTTGCATTCGTAAAGCTTCGCGCTCGCTTTTTTTAACCCCCGTGTAAGTCCTTTCTACACGCCGCAACAGCCAAGCGTGAAGCTTCGCGCTTGTCTCCTCACGTCGTTTTGTGCCCAATTCGCTCGCCTCGGCTCTGCGAGCGCTGCAACAGCCCACATCAATTTCGCGCCCGCGGAGCGCCTATGGTGCGCATTATATCATGATTCGCTCGCCTCGGCTCTGCATTAAGAAAGAACGCGCGCGGCAAGAGAAGTTTCACCTTCCTTTCACGCCCACATCACAAACGATGAGTCTCATCGCGCCCGCAGAAAGAAAGTGAAAGCCGGTCTTTCTTTCGGTCAAAAAATCCGCCAAAGACGGATACCTCAACTAAAGGCTTACGCGCGCGGCAGCAAATGGATTTTATGTTTTTTCTTAGCGGCGATGAGATCGAGACAGCCGGCTTTCCGCCAAAGACGTTATGCATGACATAAAAATCTTGTTAGCTCCTTTACTTCTGGCCTAATTAGCTTTCATCTTGCGACTTCGTGCGGATGATGTTTTATAGTGAGCCGCACCGTTTAGCCTGGGAACTCAAAGCTCCTTTACCACACAAGCAACTTCGTGTCTCCCTAAACTCGAGCGCCCGCGCATTTGTTAAGATTAGTTAACTTAGAAGCGGGTGGAGCCGAGCGCCGCGCCACTTCGCGGCTGACGCCGCCGGCCGCGCCGCGCCATGTTGACGTCGCCGGCCGGCGCGCGCGCCGGGGGTGTGGGGCGGGTTTCGCGTCGGCGGTGTCAGCGCGTTTGGCGTGCGCAGAGCGTTTTCGCGAGCAGAAAACAACAGCCCGGCCGTTTCTGGAGAAAGAGTGACAAACAGGGGAGCGAGCCCGTTTTTTTGCTTGAGCCGTCACTTGCTCGTTCAGCAGTCGGGTGCCTCGCCGGCTCGTTCGTATCTTCCGCCGGGCCGCGCAGGTCCGGTAATTATTTCGTAACAGCCGAAATTTTTCCCATTGCAAACATGCGCGGTTGCGGCGGCCGCATTTCAACTTTCACACCGGGACTTTCCGGAAATTCGTATCATCCCGAAATTCGCCGCCCCCAGAATCGTATCAAGTTTCGGTTTTCGGTTTTCGGTTCTGTACAACATAACCAGAGTCCACTGTAAATAAACACCGATACAGACACGCTCTGAATTTTTTTTTTAGTTTTGGGTGGTTCGAATATTTCGAACAATAAAAGTGTCGTTCGAATCGAATCGAATACCAAAAAATTCGAATCGAATATTCGAAGTTTCGAATATTCCGGCCCCCGCACACCCCTAATGCGCTTTTCCCCCAATTTAAAGCAGTAACCTATTCTGGCCTGTGCCCATAGGTTGGCAACAGCACGCCAACGAGAACTCTTCCACAGCCTGCGCGCGTTTTGTGAATGCACCTGCGGCCCAAAAAAGTCCTAGAAAACATCGGCGGAAAACAAAAAAGTAAAAAAAAAAAAAAAAGATGCTGACATAAAAATCCGGATGAAATTCCTGTTAGGCCACGGAGCGGGACGGGAGTTCTAATATAGGTGTATATATTTGCTTTTATTTAGTTTTGGCTAATTAGTTATTAATCTTGCGACAGCTAGACGGAAAAGCGTTGTGAGTCGTGCTGCTGAGGTCGCCCAGCGCAAAAAATTAGCCTGGTAACAGTTGATTTTATTTCAAAATGTATGGAAGGTATTTTTATGTGCGCTTGTGCAACTGATTTGTTACAAACAACCAAGTAAGCACATTCTTCCAAATTACGTGTCCTGCTTCGTTAACTACATAAAATGCGACGACCCGCCGGCGGCCTCCTAATCCGGCCCGGAGCCGTTGAGCCGTGGCCGCGCCTTACTCACACGAAAACGCCACAGAAAATTGGCCCATAATTAACAAAAATAGTTTTACTTGCCACGTCCCCCCTTAACCGTGCCTGCATCAAAAGAAGGAACGTTTCAACAAAATCGAAACTGAAACAAAAGCTAGCCTGCTGCCTGTAGCCAGACATTCTATTTTACGATGTTTGCTAACTGACGTTTATTTTTTCGTGTGAGCACTAAACAGGACTTGTCAACAAAATTTCTGCAGTGCTCTGTTTACTTTCACACTGTTCTGGCAACAAAGTGAGCTACGGAGAAGAAGAGAATGACAGAGAGAGTGCGCGGAGAGAGCTGTCTTCGGAACTCTGGCGACGTTGGCGTGGAGGAAACAAGTCAAAGCACAGTGCGACTACCACGACTGCGCGAAGGCATTGTAGAAGTACCGTATTTTCACGCGTATAACCCGCACCAAAAATACGAAAATTTCAGCGGCAAAGTAGGGGCACGGATAAAAGACGCTGGGTTTTTCCTTCAGTGCAGCTTCACGGCAATGCGCGTTGTGCCGTGAAGCTCCTACGCAGCAACACTGACTAAGCCTTCAATAGCAGCGATTGTGCAACAAAACATACAAGAACAGGGAAGAAAAAACAAGGGCGAGCGCACTCTAACAACCGAATTTTATTAGTGGCAGTCAGTGTAGTCTGCTTGCTAAATATACGTTTTTTTTCTGTCTACATAGTATGTGATGTGTAGCTTGAGCAGTAGCTTTGGTGCAGCCTTTCCTGTATCAAAATGTGTGGGCAATACGCGAGGATCCTTTTTTTGCCCCGGCGGCCTGAACGCGGGGGTGCGGATTATACGCAGGGGTGGGTTATACGCGCAAAAATATGGTAAGTCTGCAGCCAGCGCTGGCGGGAAAGGAGGAAGGAATAAGAAGGACTGTGACGAAATGACACTGGCAGTCAACAGAAGGAGTGACAGGCAGCCAATGTCGCTGCTACAGTGAGCAAACGCAGCCACTGAGGCAGTTAGACGGCTAAGGATAGTTGAAACAGTGCATGATTTGAAGATCCACCAAAGGATTTTAAATAAATTTTCCCATTTACATTTTCATGCCTCAGTGTTTTCTATTTCTTTTTAGGGGTGACGCCCCTTAGGGGCTGGGGCTCGTGGCGTCTCCTGTCGTTGTTGTAAGCGTCATCTCGTGTAGTCACGGTACTAAAAAAAACACCACGACACTCGTTTACGCCTCGTGCTAGAATTCTTCACGCTTCCAAGACATGAGACTTTTACAGCAAAGCTATATAACTCTACTCTCCAATGGCTTCATCTCCATTGGTGATAACGCCAAGGCACCAAGAACACACTTGTACACTGCATGGTTCACCCCTCCCCAGGTTTTACCTTAGTGGTGTTGGCACAGGAGTTTTTCTAGGAAAACACGTAGGCAAGCTCCACTAATCCCGTTACGCTATCCGTGACCTTTGACACCACAAGTTGTGGGGGGGGAAAATGAATGGAAAGAGCGACACCTGTTTCCACACTTGGCATTTTCTGCGTTGATAAGCAGCTATCATTGCAGGTGGTATATTTGTATCCATTGTGTTCAAATCTACCGACATAGTCACACCTGCTTTTACAATAATGGAGGAGGTGGCTTTTGCCTCTCGCTACCCTGACATCCTAGGTGGTGATACAGAGTACGACTTCACGAATCACTAGACTGCGACAGGACCCATTCACCTTTTCGACCCTGGTGGTGGTGTCAATTGACACCACCACATAAACGTTTCTCTAGCGCATAAAGAACAAAACCAATAGGAGTTTTGGAAGGAATAGTTCTTCAATAATGCCTATTGCGATATATATCACTGTTGTTTCATTTTAGAGGAGCTGCACGCTACAAAAAAAAAAAAAAAAATAAAAAAAGACAAAACTCCGGGGAAGTCAAAATTATGAAAGTGAGGCTAAAAAAAAAATGGCACTCTCAGTTTTATTCTGAAGCTTGTAAATCTGTAAATATGTGCACTGTGAAGCTCATTTGTTGTTTGTGAGTTCATGTAGTCATGACGTTTAAAAAAATGCGCAAAAATGATGTCTCTGCTCAACATAAAATTTTTAATTGCGAGACATTTTAATTAATTGCCTCATCAATAAATCTGGTAATACTCTTACTTCCTGCTCTATTTTTTGTTTGTGGGCTAGCGGGACACTACAATTCAGGCAAACACACAGAAAACACTGTCTTGCCTGAAATAAAAAAAATCAGGGCTGAAAGGGCTAACCACACACGACAGCACACACGAGCCAAGCCGAGCCCAGCCCAGCCGCACCACACCGACCTGCGTGGGGTTGGGCTTCCCCACCATGCACTTGAGGGCCGCCACCCGCATGTAGAAGGCCGCCTTGCGCACCAGGCCCAGCTCCGCATACAGGCGGGCCAGGGAGCCGTACCACGCCACCTGCCCCCCCCACCCCCACAGAGGGGAAGGAAAGGGAAGAGGAAAAGAACATGCACCATTCCACTCTGTATAGGCAGATGACCCGCACACGACAGAAGAGGCGACACTGAACTTGGGTACAAATTTGCAGTGGTAGAACGCGGTTAAACCAAGTAGGTCAAGCAAAACCTTGGCTTTCATGCCTAAAGTGCGCAGTGAAAGTATGCACAATCGCACCAAAAGGCTAGATACAGGCGCTGCTCGACGCTGTTGGCGCGGATGTGCAGTGAACTTGGATGCAGAGAGTGCTTTCTCGTACCATTTTAATGGAAAGAACCCTTTGCTCTTCCTTCCTACCTTAGGTGCCAGTTTGACCTTGGCTGAGCTTCAAGGCCAGACTGATGCTACGAGGAAGGTACCCTTCTCTGGGATCAACCTGGAGTAATAAGCTTCAGTTGAAAAGCACTGGGACTAAGGCGCACCCCTTGGGGACTCCACGCCCTCAACCTCTACTACACACTGGCTGTATGCAACAGGTGCCCTCAACGGAAAGCTCTGGAGGTAAAAGCGGGGCAGCGTAAAGGCCCAGCTGTGTACAAAGGAGGGACCGTGAGCCATGCCACAATGCCTACCCCACAAACCATGACTGCATATGGACAGTGCTGCGATAACAACAAACCAACAACTACAAATGGCGCTAGAGAGCAATTTAAGAGTGCCTACGATAGAGGTGCAACGAGGGGGGTGTCAGTGTTAGAACACCCCCCCCCCCCCCCCCCCAAAATTTTCTCAGTTTTTTTTCGAAATTTTCTCAAAATTTTCTCACCCCCAAAATCAGTTATGCCCTCCCCCCGCTGTCCCCTCTACATTTCGGCCCTTTTTTTTTGTCCACACTGTTCACACTGCACATCAGTATATTATGCAAAAACAAAATAAGAGGATTACATAGGAAAACGAAAATTAAATGATATTTGCGCGCAGACTACCATATTTTCCGGTGTATAAGTTGGAGTTTTTCTCAAATTTTCGTTGGTGCATCTTATCCACCGGTGCGACTTATGTATCGAATAAATTTGGTACGTGACGCCCGCACGTGGTTCGCGTTCAAAAAGGTTCCTGTGTGGTGTGTGATTTCAGTGCACCTTAAGAGACACAGCTCTACGGTCTAAATGAATGAATTATTTGTTAGCGAGTCGGAGGAAGAAGGCTTTGATGGTTTTGCCTAAACACCGCCTGCAAGTACATGCCATCTGTGTGTATCAATAAACCATTGTTGAGAAGTTAGTTCTGTCTAGACTCTGGATGGTAGATGCACCTGTCTAGCACTGCTTACCGGGGGATGCGTTCAGAAGCGGTGGCTGCTGCAACCATGTACTTTCACCGTACTTTCTAATGAACTGATCCTCTATGAGTTTACCTGGTTAACAAGTGCGTTTTGCACACCGGTGTGACTTATATAGGTAAGTTTTTTTTTTTTTTTTTTTCGGAAGAAGTGCGGTTTTGAGGGGGTGCAACTTGTACAACAGTGCGACTTTTAGACCAAAAATTCCGTATAAAAGGTTCTTTTTTTTTTTTTTGCCAGCAGCGTGTAACAGCTTCAAAAAATATTTCTGGCGGCGCCACTGGCCTGCACTAGCTAGCACAAGTGTGAACTGTTGCACAGTAGCCACAATGATCTTTCTGGCAAAAGGCAATAGAGGTGAATTTTTAAGGGACACCAAATGGTCAACTCTAACAATGCCACGGATAGCCTAGAATTTCATCCAACAGTATTCTGCAACCCTTCAAACTCTGAAAAATCTTGCAATAATTTTTGCAATGTCCTGCTACGACCTACTGGGGAGGGGAGGAAGGTGGCACTACTACCCACCTCTCTAAGCAATGCACACAAGGACGCATTGAAGTACGGGCATAACACATAGGCTGCAGCACTGTACTGTCAAACCCGTTTATAGCGAATTGCAATATGCACAGCGATCAGTTCGATATATCCAATAGTTCGATATAGCCAAACCCGCCTATAACGAACTCATTGTTACAAGTTCGCAATCCGCGGGACCACACCCCCGCCCTCCCCCAGCCCAAATCCACCATCACCAAATGCAGAAACGAACAAAGTAAAGTAGCCATTACCACACCCAAAATAGTCCATTTATTGCAAGTAATAAAGCTACTTTCCTCCTGAAGTGCCTACTTTGCAAAGAAAAAAGCGGTGATTTTTGTTTTCACTTTCGTTTAGGCGGCTTCAACTAGCATAGCATTCACTACACAAAACATTGTTTGTACCAGTTCGCGTCCGCGTCCTCCAAAGTTGGAGTCTGCGTCCTCCAAAATTTAAGAAACATTGACGGAGCACATCGACTGCCAAAAGCGCTCCTTTATAAGCGTCGGAAGGCTTTCACTCGCGACATCATCGGGAACGTGAGGGAGCTCTTCCCACAGTTCACCGATGCTGCTGTTTTGGTCCGGACTCGCTGACTGCGCGGGTTCCGACGCAAGTCCCGCGCATCGGAAACAGTTACGGAAAGTGTGTGGCGTCACGTTGTCCGTGCGAGGCGCATTGTCTCAGTCGCAACTCTTGCTCCGTGGTCGCGGCCAATCCACATCTGAATCGCCGCTCTGAGACCGTGCATTTCTGCGGTCATTCTAGGCGCGCAGAGTTCGATATATCGGATGTGAACTTCGTTATAAGGAATAAGTTTCCCATGTATTTTGGAAACTGAATTATTTTTGTTCGATATATAGCATAATTCGCTCTATCCGGGTTCGTTATAGCCGGGTTTGGCTGTATGAGTGAGCTCCAGACCAAACAACACGAAACCCTAATGTATGGTGACTAGTCAACTTATCCGTACCTATCAGTAATATGATCAATGGTCAGACGCCATTTTAAAAAAAGCCTTTCCTTTAAAGGAGTACTGCCCCAAATCTCAAAGCCGACATAACGGTGTAAAAAGCTTTCTTTGTATTTGGAGACATCTCCTAGCAAGTTTCAACTGTAATCATTCGGTATGAAATATTTTAAATCCATTTTAATCTTTGCATGCCCCAAAAAGCTCGGAACGAATACCCCTGTGACATCAGCATGATGCCATGTGTGCCTTGTCCCAAACGGCCAATGTCAGGGTTCCCATGATGTAGCCAGAGCACTGCTTTGGCTACAGCGACATCACAAGAACAGTGACATCATAAGCGCCTCCCTGTCATGGCGGCGGCCGCCTTGGTGCTCGTTTCATCAAAACCGAAAGTGACACGAATAAACGATGCTGTAAATAATTACTTATGCTAATACTGACTGTCTAACGTGCCAATCTATCATTACCGGGGCATCCACAGCAGTGAACACAACGTAACACGAAAGCTTCGTGCCAGCACTCCTTCAAGTACTCCAACATGTAAACTGGTCGACATTTTCGCCCCACCACGCCTCACCTTTTCCAGGTCAGACTGGGCCAGGTTCATGGAGACGACGCTCTGCACAAACTCGGCTGCACCCAGGGGCCTCTGGGCAGGACGAGAAAAAGGGACAGCAACTTGGAAACTCCAACACCCTCAAGTGGATCTGTGTACAGAATGACCACAGATGCCTTGTAACAAGCGACACAAGGACGGCGATGTAGCAGCTCAAACACACAACACAGGAAGTCCACATCAATACGAGCTGCTAGACAAATGTTTCGCCATTTTAGGGGCAAAGCCCCGTAGGGGATGGGGCTGTTGGCGTCTCCTGTCGTCATCGTCGCCGTAACCGTCATCTCATGTAATTACGGTACTAAAACACCGGGACACTCGCTTACGCCTCACACTGGAGCACTTCGTAACGCGTACTAAAAAAAAGGAAAAGAGAGACACCGGGACACTCGTTCACGCTTTGCACTTGACAGCTTCTTGCTTCAAAGGCACGAGACTTGTACAGCAAAGCTGTATACCTCGACCCCCCGACGGTTTCATCTCCGTTGGCAAAAATGCCACGGTGCCAAGAATGCACTTATACACTGCATGCTTTGTCCCTTACCAGGTTTCACGCTAGTGGAGATGGCCCGGGATTTTTTTGTCTGTTAATGTTACTGATTACACACAGAAGTGCATCGGTAACACGTTTCTTTGAATGTAGCAATGTAGACTCTCTCTTTCATTCTCTAAACACAGAATCTACTTACAGTAAGGCTTACCCTTTGTATACTACAACTTACTTACACTTTGTAGAACCGCAGCTACTATTTTTCCTCATGAATGACTGTGACTTCTTTCGTTTCAGCAGTCCTGTTCTACATGTCATTGTGCATAGGACAGTTAGATCTCACCCCAACCAAAGCAACTGAAATGAAGTAACGGAAGATACAATTTCCATTCTCATCTGGGACGTTACAGACAGCTGGCATTAGATGCAAACAATGGTTACAACAAAGCTTCGCTGTTTAAGTGTACTCATGCCGGTTACACGTACAAACTGAAACGTAGCCCTCCTGTGCACTTGCAACAACTTTTATGAAGAGTGTGTGGATAGAGCACAATCAGCACAGCACCGTGAGAGGCAGCAAGGCTCTCAAATGAAACAACGAATTTAGCTAGCACGTGACAGAAGCATTATACCTGTACTACACGGCCATTTCAAAGGCCTTCAAACCAACTGTCTACCGAGTGCCCTATTCCAAATACATAGGGCAAACTTCGAAAAGAGCATTCAACTGTCAACTGAAAGTCGCCACCTAAGCACAGGCACTGGTCCCACAACAGACAGACCTGGTCCTCGGCCCATCGCGCAAAGTGCAGGACTTATCACAGGCAAGTAAAACTTCCCCAAGTAAGATGAGGGTACCCGAAAGCCAACAGGACAAAGGAGGTCCAAAGACGCTGCAGTTCCTAACCTTGGTAGGCGTCGTATATTTTGGTTTGCCAGCACAGCTTTGTGATTTGCCCGCGTCCGGGGAGCTACCCTACATGTAGACCAATTAGGCTGTAACGGCAGCCCAGGTTCCTGCGGTTGCTGCTTGAGTACCACTTGCACTTTCTGTCCATAGATGGCAGGCTCGTCACCTGGCCCCACGCTTGCCTGTTGACCGCCAGAACAGGGGGGCCAACCGTGGTCCAGACTCTGACACATGGGACCTGTGGGGAGTTTCTCCGCTCGTTTCTGTTGAGTAATACCCCTGTCAAACGTGCCCATCTAAGTGCACTTCCACAGGGTGCACTCAGCTGAAACGACATCCAGGCGCAGCTAAACGGCAAACGCGAATGATACTTACCACCGAACGCACTTTAAAGGGGCCCTGCAGCACTTACCATCGCCTACTCGCAGTAAAGTCTATTATGAAAATCCGTTCACTATCACCGAAACTACGCGCGATGAGAAATCGCACATAACTATTTCCTCTCAACTCAACCGCGGACAATGCGACGAAAGCTGCGTGCTCTCTCCTCCCAGAGAGAGGGGCGGCCCGCGGCGTTCTCTTCGGTGGCCTTCAGTATATCACATGCCGGGCAGTTTTCTCCCTTTCTCCGCAACGTGGAGGAGCCTATTTTCGGCCCAGTGCCACAAAAAAAGCAGGCATGGCTGCCTCATCACAAGCGTGCGCTCAGGCTGGTAGGGCGTTTTTGAAGCAACAAACATTTGTTGTCGAGTGGTCTCATTGAACGGGGAGTATTGAGTCCGTCACTCAAACTCCGCGCGCACTCAAAACACAAAATAAACACCAAAACTATGCGTACAGGTTCCAACATACAAGAGGATCGTTCACAGCGCATATGACGACGGCGGATCGTCACAGGAAATGTGAGAAATTAGCCGCGAAGTTGACCAGTGACAGCCGATCGGACAGCCATGGCCTCAATGACGTCCTTTGGGCCATGCCAGCGGTGCATAATAAAGAGAACTGAAGAAAGCGCAGTTGTTTTTTCCGAGTCTTTCAGAGCGATTTGCGCGCTCAGCGCTTCACGTGCACGTGTAGAATATGGTTCACGTATTCCTGGCAGTGTAAGCTAAACGTCGAGCAGGTTTACTTGCACAGCTCAAAGAGTGTTGCAGGGTCCCTTTAACTCTTTCGCTACCGCGCCTATCAAAATCGATCAATTTGATCGATACTTTTGGGAGCGCCTTTTAATAGCGTTCCAGGCGTTTCTCGAACAAGTAAAGCTGTTTGGAGTTAGATCAGAAAATGGCCTTTCAAAATCAGTTTTGTTTTCATTTTTGCAACGGAAACGTGAGGCTTTTGAATCACCTGGTTGTGTAAAAGGGGCGTGGTCATCGCGCCTCAAGGCTACGAAGAATGCGTGCAACTCGTAATTACTCTGCACCAGCGCGCTATCATGAATGGGGAATAGCAAACGATTTTCAATCGTCAGGACGGACGGATCGTCAAGCACAGGATTTTAGGCAGTTTTATGCCTTTGAGTTGAAGTACTCTGGTAGTTCTACTTACCCCAGGACCATTCCCAAACAGTTTACAACAGTTTCGGTTTCGTTTCTGCATCGCGAAATTCATATTTAGCGCAACTACGCAGTTACCCAACTTCAAGGCTAACTGCCATGGCGCCTGAAGCGTCCGCGATGATCCTCGAACAAAGCAAGCCGACTCCTCATTCCCCCCACCTAACCCGATTTTCTGCGATAAGAACTTCAGCTGCAAGTCAAAAGGTCACACCCAGTCGCCAGATATCTGTTCCGCCGAGGACCGCACTTTCCAAACGCCCCCCCCGCCCTTACAATGCCCAGCTGTTCGCCTTCAGTTTCGTTTTCATGCGAGGGATATCGGACCGGGTGGTCTAATGTTGCTGCCTTAGTTGAACTGTCTATTAGACGGAGTCTCTGATAAGTTTTTGTACTGTTTTCACATTTGAAAAATGTTAGGTGGCGCTTGCAATAGAGGAGGCTCGCTTGTGCTGATCTTTTTTAGCGCGCGACTGCTTACTCGGCCAAAGATCGCAGGGGACGATTCTAGCTCATCGTACCTCATTTTTAGCGAGCAAGGACTTACAATTGCGAGTAAAGAAGATGATAATAAAGCTCAGGCTTTTATGGTTTGAGAGATAACGGACCGTGAACGACAATCAAACATCAGCCACGGCGTTCCGTTTTCAACTTCATGCATGTTTTTTTTTGCATCGCGTGCTTGTCCCCAAATATGGTGCTCGCTGTAAATGCAAAGTCAGCCATTGACAAGATGTTTTTACGTTATGTGGGGCAAAATTGGTGCCTCTGATAACGTCAAACCCCCGAGATTATTCCAAGGAACCACCCCAAAATTGCACAGTTGAATAGAGGTATGGGCTTCACCGCATGACACGAGCACCCGTGCGTGCTAAACATTTTTTTTTATTATCTGAAAAAACTGTTGCCGCCGCAAGTCGGACATTTTTTTTAGGGTGTCTGTTTTTGAAATGTTTCCCTGCAAAATGTATATTCTAATTTTTTTCTACTGACCGGTGGTTGATATACCACAACTCCTTTTTTATCATTTTTTCGACAACTTGACAAAACTTTTGTTGCAGGGTCCCTTTAAGCTGAGTGTGTTCCCCAAACACACTTTACCCAGGCCGGCTCACCGAGTCAGTTTTGTCCCGGCCGCAGGGGTCAAAAATTGGGAAAAATAACATAAAATAGCGAGCGTTTAGATGTCTAAAAATTATGTTAAAATTTAGATGTGGATGTATTTTTTATTTATTTTTACGAAAAGCGGTGCAATGACGATAAAGAAGAAAATAATCCTTCTCTGGACAATGTGCCAGCGCCGCCTGATAGGGTGTTGCTCCATGGCTACCATTCTCTGGTAGGTGGTTTGTTGTGGCTTTGAGGTGGTGTTCCCGTTGCAGTCTTTTCGGTTATAATCCACGCTCTCTGATAGTTTTCCCTCAACGATAATGCTGCTGCGATTCGCTGCGAAGCAAATAACAATGAAAATATGACTGTCGACGTTTAGTCGCAGTCCCAACGGCATTTTTTATGGACTTGTGAAAGACGCTGATAGTGCTGTTGAACAATGTAAACACAACGAACTGCTTACATAGTCTCTCATATAACAAAAAGCTGGAATTTCAAGTAAATTTGCAGAATATTTACGCCAGCTGTCGTCACTGACACCACCGCCAAAGGCATTTTATTTCGGCGTTTAGCAGCGCACAGCCAAAGTGTCATGCGGAGGAGCGCGAGTGCACTTGGCCCAAGTGACTTAAATAGGCACGTTCGACAGGGGTATAACTCTACCTCTGTCGTTGAGAACAAAGAGTTTCATACAATAATAACTCGAGGGGAAACTGGCGCTAGTGTCAACGCGAACATGGCAGCGGCGCTTACGCTTCAATGGGAATTATGGGTAGTTGGAACCGGATTGCGTAGGATCGAAACAGGTCTATGGCTGCGCAAATTGTGTTTTTTGACAAAAAAGCTCTTATTGCCCGGTTCTCTGTTTGCAAATTACATGGCGAACAAGAAAGTTAGTGACGAAAAGCCGCTTTTGTACGAAATAAAACAGCGCGTTTAAATAAAAAGCAGACACAGAGTTGAGGAGGTTTGTGGAGCAGGTTTGCCATTTTCCGTCAACTACAGCAGGACGCGGACTTCTTTAAAAACTACTTGTAAAAGTTTCGGCGCTGGTGGTTTAAAATAGTAAGAGAAGTTTTGTGCTCATAAGAAAAAAGAAACTGATTACCTTTGGAGAAGTTACTCTTGCCTGAATTAGTGACATTCATCAAACTGCATTCCTGTCAGACGCCGTTAGTGCTGGTCTAGGCCGTAGGAGCCGGCGTTCGCACGAAAGGTGTGGCTGTTCCAAGCGATTCACAACCGTCGTCAGCTTCGACAATACATTGCTCTGCCGAATGAGCAGCGCCGCAACTCCTAATTAGCAGACAACTTCGCCGCACAGAGCGCCGTCATTTGTGTTTTCATGCTCGCTGTGCCGGCAATGAATTGATAACGCACCGAATTCGCAACTCCGGTAATAACACATTCCACTCAGGGCGGCGTCAGTGCTCGCGCGCGGCATACAGTTCAAGGAGAAACGTATTTTTGATAGCTTCTCCCAACAACCCGCGTAGGCAAATGCGTTCATGTAATTCCAAAACGAAAACGAAACTGCCTGCAATCCATAGCAACTTCCACAAGCCATCGAGCGCAAATCCGAATCCAGAACTACCCATCACGCCCACTGAGGCGTACGATCGCAGCGCCAGTTTCCCCTCTAGTTGGTATTGTGTGAAACTCTATGGTTGAGAGTAACAAAAAAGCCACGTTTGCTTGATCTGATTGATTGTGGGGTTTAATGCGCCATTGCAACGCAGGCTGTGAGGCGTGCCGTAGTGGATGGCTCCGCCGGATTAATTTTGACCACCTGCAGGGGATCTTTAACATGTGCCGAAATCTTTAACACCCGAGCGTTTTTGCTTTTCGCCTCCATCAGAAAAAGCTCGCTGGGAAAAGCTGCGGCTGAAAAGCTGCAGAAAAGCTGCGGCTGAGAAAAGAACCCGCGTCCTCGCACTCAGCAGCACGACACCTTAGCCACTGAGCCACCCGCTGTAGGTAAAAAAAAGCCACGTTTGCCGAACCATGCCAAGTAGAAATGAAATACTTTCAGCTGTTACGATGGCCCAACAACTGAGCGGCGGGACGCCTTTTTTTCCCTCTAGCAGGAGCACCCCAATTTGTGAAGCGCGCCCAACGGGCCCTACACTGAGAGAGAGAGGTACACTGACCGCGTGAGCGGCGAGCCAGCGGGCGGCCTTGACGGCGCACTCGGCCAGGATGGGTGCCACGGGCGAGTACTTGGCGTAGTGCAGGCAGCTCTCCCGCAGCTCCTCCCAGCCCTCCTCCAACGGCCACCAGCCACGGGGGGCAACCCCATCGAGGGGGGAGGGGGGGGAGGAGGGGCGACGGCCTCCCCCTCTTCACCTCAATTCAAGAATCTCAGCGGCAGCCACAACAGCGGGGGCTCGGCTAACTAGGGCTCTCAAGGATCAGGATCAAGTTCCACGGACAACAGATTCCTCGAAAGGCTAAAAGAAGGGCACTAGGTTTTTTTAGCAAAAAAAATGCACAACTTCACAGCACGCTTACTCTGTAGAGGCTGCAGAGTACTCTCTTCAGAATTTATCAAGCTATTGCACAAGTTGTTCAGAGTTAGGCGCCAGCCACATTACGCTTTCAGCACTCAAAATCAACCACCACAAGAGAGCACCGGCTTCGATGCAGCAGCAACAGGCTTGCTTGCAAAGTACAGGCAATATCTGAGCAACCACCCTTTGCAATCTTAACTGCAAGATACAAGCTGGCAGGCGTACTCTCACATCCCACTTGCCCTGCACCCAACCGCCCTTTCTACCCATCAGTGCAACACGTTTACTGGAAGTGCCATCCACCAGCCCCACCACCACACCTGCGTTTGCGCATGGCTTCCTGGGAGGACTGGCTCTACCCGGGTTTTGGCATGGACATGAAGTTGATGCAAGTACTTCTGGTGGCCCATTGCCATCGTCTTAGTGAGGGCCTCTGGGAGTTCTATGGACCAGCCGTCTTCAAGTGAAGAGACTGCGGCATGACAGCCCACACTAGAGCTGTTTAGAGAATAAAGTTTTGTATCAGACATCTCTGGGTGTCTGCAACCAAGTTTTCATTTCCGCTCTGAGCGGATATCTGGTGCCCTCATGCTTGCGTGGGAATCTAGTGGCGAGGGCAACCACGCTGCCAAAGTTCTTGCATTCCCAATGAACTGATTCGTTGCCAACAATAGTAGATAAAACATCAGCTCTTTCACAGACAGAATGACCAAAAAATGTGCCGTCTCCAACCGAGAAAATGGTCTGCTCCGCAGTGCGGGCACCGGAAGTGCAGCGTTTTTTATCCTTTACAAACAAAGAACCTCCCCGCTCACAAATTTCGGGGCTTTTGTGCACTGAAGCTACACCTGGGGTATGAATACAGTGGGAAAAAGGTGTGAAGAGACGGAGTAGAAAAATAGACAAAATGATGCATTCAGAAAAAAAAGAGGGCAGGGGGGGGCATGGTGTGTACTTTCTGTCATTGTCTTTTTCCACGCCTTGTTCCACTATGAATTGAAACCAGGTTTACATCATGCTGGGCTATTAGGTGCATTCTCGAGGAGGGCTCCAGGTCAGTTTTGACCGCCTGTGAGTCTTCATGCTCTTGTGAAGGCACTAGAAGTGATTGATTGTAGGGTTTAATGCGCCGACGCAACGCAGGCAATGAAGGCACACCGTAGTGGAGGGCTCCGGATTAAGTTTTGGACCAAACGGGGATCTTTAACGTGCGCCGAAATCTCGTACGCACGGGGGGCGTTTTTTGCTTTTCGCCTCCATCAGAAAAGCGGCCGCTGCGGCGGGGAATCGAACCCGCGACCTTGTGCTCAGCAGCGCAACGCCTTAGCCATGAGCCACCACGGCGGCGAATAAGGCACTAGGTTTATTTGTTGTATCTGAAGAACTGTTTCCATGCAGATTGTTTCCACTGCTTCAAGCTTTCCTATTTACAAATTAAAGGGGTGTAGTGTGCTGATGCTACACTTTTGCCTATGGGGCACAACACTGCCGTGGAGAGACTAACGTCAACCACACACAGCCAAATTTCACCACAGACGCGTTTCAATTTTTCCCCAGACTCAAAAAAAGAAAAGAACAGAAAACTACCCTGGCTGGGATCGAACCCAGGTCTTGGGCTGAGCATCGCAACCCCAAACTTCCCCCCTGCCACAGCCCACCACCACCCGTGCTCGCTCACCACCGTTCTTGTCGGCCGTGGCAGGTGGCGTCCCCGCAGCAGCAGAGGAGGAGGAGGCTGGCAGGGAGGAGGGTGGCGGGCAGGAGGGTGGGCAGGTGGCGGCCACGGCCCCCTCCAGGGTGGCGGCCAGCCAGAGCCAGTCGGGCACCCCCCGCAGCAGCTCCTGGGCCTCGGCGTACAGCGCCTGGGCCTCGCGGGGAAGCCCCAGCTGCAGGCTCAGGTCCCCCAGCTGCTTGCGCTGGCGGCCCTGGCACCGGCGCCGGAACTGCCTGCGCCATTAATCCGGGGGCGAGGGGGACGAGAAGAGGAGGCACTTTAACTGCCGCCATGAAGCACATTCCAACAACCACGGCTCGTTCCGGCCACAATGTTGACACTGCATGTCCTGCAGAACTGTGTTTCTCATCTTTCAACGTCCAAACTTCGTGGGGTGTCACAGTGAACCTTTCTTGGTATGTGTTTAGCATGACTGCTAAGTCAGTCGTCAGTGTGTGCTGCGCTCACTGTTTCACCTTTTTACTACTTTACTATGGAGCTCTTTAGATGACACCTCTGTTCAATCTTTTTTTTTTTCTTTTTTCCCTTTGCTTTTTTCCTCGCATGTCTAATTTTTTCACCTGACGTGGCATGTTAGGCTCTCTGCTGGACAAACCTCGTCAGCATCATTGCACTACATTCTCTCTCAACAATAGGTGACACCACCCTAAGCAAGGGAGCGGGAGTCATTACACGCAGCTGGGCTGACTGCGGGCTTTTTGAAGTGCCCTTGAAGACAACGTACTATCGGCGTCAAATAAAACATGAACACAAAAAATATGAACCTGTGCACACAAATAGCGCGATCATTTTCCATGCAAGCCGAAATGATGCGTGTCTTAGTTACAAAAACAAAGTTGGGAAAAGTGCATGTCTACACATACCAATAGCAAGCCATTATATGAAATCTACGAACAGTATTTTTCAATTTTGCACGTTCTGGTTCATATTTTTGTGTTTGCGTTTCATTTGACGCCAATAGTACATTTTTAAAGACAGCACAAAACAGCACACTGGATGGGACTTTGCGGAATATGTGATGCCCACTGCGTTCACGAACATCTGTTTGACCATTCCATCACTGGCGCCACAATCAGAAGGTATAGGTGGTATTCGTTATAAAGTTTAGCTGTCAATTTCTTCGCTTGGGAACACTGGAAACGGCCACAGACATGGCCGATGTGCCACGGGCATGGCGCAACTTGGAAAAAAAAAAAGAAAAGCCGGCATGCGTCGTCTGCACTGCTTCAACCCGATTCTCAACGGTGGTGTCAACATAGATGTTATTAATCGCACTCACATTGTACTCGAGGCACTACTTTGCATTCAGTGAGGTAGAGTTTGTAACGTGCAACACAGTCATGTGCTTAGCACGCACAAGTACTGCCATCCCGCGGAGCCCGACGTAACCAGTGACAGCGCACTCACATGGTTGCCTGCATGCGCACCCCGCCAGTGAGTACAAGCAATAAGACATCTATCGGACTCCCTCGCATGGTAATGTCTGCAAGCTTTTTGTTTGTTCCAGTCATTTTTTCCTCATGCCCTTATAAGCCATTCACGGAAACAAAGCATTTGGTTGTTAGTCAGCGCATCGTCCTGTTGTCCTCTCTGGTCCCATCTATTGTGCTATTTCTGTCTGCTGTCATTGAAAATGTACCAGGCAGCATAAATTGCTGTGCCTTCTTGGACAAGGTAGAGCCTGGTTTAATCTCAGAGAACTAACCCACTCAAGTCTGCTTCAGTTAGCTATACTCAATGACAACTTAAAAACGGCGCCGGAAGTTGCCGCTGTGCCTTATCACCGTAGCCGGATGTTTCTCCCGCGCGGCGCAAGTAGGGCGTAAATGGGAATATTTTGAACATGGCGTGAGCCGTTCCCATGATTTTTTCGACTTAATGTGCTTATAAACGACTCCAGTGACGACAAGCAGACTGCGTGAGACAAGGCAGACGATATCACGCATTCATAGCAAACCCCTTTCAAAACGCACGCGCACTGACGTCACGAGTCCGGCGCTTTGGCGGAGTGATACACTACATGAGGTGGTGCCGTTCTTGAGTTGTAACTGAAGGCTTTTTAACCGAAAAATAAAGGGCAAGAAACGGCTCCTCCAGCTCCATATCAAAGAGGCCACGAAACCACTGCTTTGTCCCGACAACAATGGCACAAATCGTATGACAAACCTCAAACAACTAATTGAGACTATAAACAGAACACACACAGCAGTGGCAACTCGCCAACCACCGTCTGGGAAGGTCTATAACAACATGACAGGATCTGGATTCTCCCCAATTAATAGCTGTCGAATCAACATAGTTGGCAATTTCAGTGGGGCCTCCAGTTCTGTTTGATTGCATCACTTGAATGCTACCGCGCAGGTACTAACAACCTGATAACTGGGCTTTCAGCACTGGCCCACATTATGTCCCTCCCAGCAAAGTAGAGGCATTTTTTTTACCTGAACTGGCTACACTGGTGCAAGCAGTGCGGCATACGTTCATTTTTTTACTAATTGATATCCCCAGTAGCACTTGGCACTGGTCTGCACGACACTGCACTAATCTGCACCAGTTCAGGTTAAAAAATATGCCCCTAGTGCCTCACCGCTGCACAAAATTTGAAAGTATTTTAGCATTTCTTGGGCTTTTCTAGTTAGTAATAAATGTCTTTTGTGGATTCAAAATGGTGCAGATTGAGTGAATTGCCCAGTTGTGTTTTGTCTCCATTTAAAAGAAGCCGCTTCTTTCTCCCTCGGACGTCGGACCGGTTTCGGCAGCGCCGAAGGAATGCCGGACCATTCACCTGGAGTCGGTGTCCAGTCCGACGAAGTCCTCGAAGGGCGCCTTGAGCAGAGGCAGGGCGGAGGAAGAGGAGGGCCGGTCGAAGGAGCGCTCAGCCGCCGGGACTCCAGCACCCAGGCCAGCGAGGCGGCAAACTCCGCCACGTCGCGCTCCACCTGCTCCCCGTCCAGGCTCGGGTACAGCTGGCACCACAGGAGGAAGGGCGGGAAATTCAAATTCATTTAATCATGGTAACTCCGCACACCATTCAAACTGCTTTCCCGTTACCCGCAAGCATTCTGCCATGCCCACGAAATTTCAACCACAGTTCACTGAAAGGAGCATCAGTCAATGTTTTGCAAGTGCAGAGAGCTTCGTGGCTCGAAAATGCACTCCTGTAGAGCAAGAAGTAACAATATCTTACCTTTCAAAACTGCTCCACCAAATGGACACAACTTACAAAGCACACACTTCAACTTCTTTGCCACAGCACCCTTTTTGCTTTTACTTTTCTTTCTTTTGAAAAAGCAGTAGCTGAGATTTACCAATTATGCATCCCCAACTGACATTCTTTGCTCCCTGCATATATCGTACAATGCATACAAGCTAATGCTCTTGTACCATTAAAAGAGGAAGTCAGCTGACGTACTACCAATCGCTGCTTCACATTTAAGCACACCCTCTGTGCAAGCGGCCCTCCTGTCTAATGTTTATGCGGAAAGCTACTACACACAAAAATCTTCACTGACCCTTCCTAAAAAAAGTTGACACAAGCGTGAAGGCTTTCGGGCATCAAAACTGCGTCAGAACCTCCACAAAACGTACGTCCAACCTTCACTAAAAGTGCATCCAATCGATCGTCAAACCTTCGAGGAACCAAATCGCAAAAGAAGGATGAACCCATGCAACAACTTCTAGTGTGACGATTTTTAGTGGTTTATAAGATGAAGGTATAGTACCCCAGTCCTCCTCCATAACCAAATGCGTGCATCGGCTTATCTAAAACTGTTCCCTTCTCGTGATTCTTTTATGCAACCGCTTTGACACGACAGAAGCCCGGTTTCAAACACGCACCCTGTGTCCAGAGATCTTATCAGAGATGTTCGATTGATTGACCAGTCTGTGGGGCAATGCATTCATTTCTTGACCGGATGCCATCGGTCCAACTATGAAAGCGTCCGCTTCAATAAATGATGCACTCTTCAAAGATGAGGCATTCCTAATATCTTATGACAGAGTCGACGTACAGCCTCCCCTCAACTCAGCACAGGCCACACTCAGACCGCGGGCTGGTTGGGCCCCCCTTACCAGGCACTGGGTGCTCCGCAGCTTTCCCATGGAGGGCGCCGCCATCCTGGCTTCCTCCCCCTCCTCTTGGCCCTTGGTGGAGCCATCCTCCTCTCCATCTCCCCTGCACACACGTCCACCCCACTCATCACAGCCACGTCGTCCACCAATGGGTGTGCAGCAAAATGACACCAACCGTGGCGCTTCTACAAGATGTCTACAAGATGTCTACAAGACGTCCACAAGACATCTCTTGAGCCGGTAAGTGAACACTCGGCAAATTATTACAGGGCCACGAAGAGGAGACAGAAGTTTGGTCCACTGAAAACACTGCCCTGTCCCCCATAACAATGACACTAACTTTACAGCGAACTCCACAAAAATGGCGTAGATATAGTGGAAAGCAGACAAAGCAGTGGCAAAGTCCGCTTTCAAAACTTTCTCTACGATGTCACAGAAGCTGCCCACCAAGACTCATGACTCGATCGATTGTAGGGTTTTAATGCGCCGACGCAACGCAGGAGATGAGGCGCGCCGTAGTGGAGGGCTCCGGGATAATTTTGACCACCTGGGGATCTTTAACGTGTGCTGAAATCTCTTACACACGGGCTTTCTTGCTTTTGCGCCTCCATCAGAAAAGCGGCCGCCGTGGCCGGGAATCGAACTCGCGACCTCGTGTTCCGCAGCAGAGTCATGACTCGATCACTCTAGTGAGGCCTCAAGTTGCGTTTGATCATATTGCATGAATGTTAACGTGCAGTTAAAACACTGATGACTACGTCTTTAGTGCTGGCCTATGTTAGGTCAGTGCAACGTGACATTTGACAGTTTCTCGACATTTCTTGCATTTTTCTCGGCTAAAGAACATCTTTCGTGGCAGGAATGGAGTTGAGTCAGCTACCAAAGGCTAGTCCATTGACAACAAAGTTGTGCTTTGTCTTCATGGCCCTCCATTAATTATGGCCGCATTTCTGCACCTTTCCAGCATGATAATCCCCACATGTTGGCATACAGTTGTGATTCGGTCAAAAATGTAAAAAATACCGCTTATCGGCTCCTTTCGTTGCAAATTCCAATGAAAGACGATAGTCGACTGGCACCCCTGCCAAGAATATTCTCTTTCCCACTCACCTCTCATGCTGTTCCTCTCCCGTCTCGTTCCTCCCGAGATTCCACGCTAGAGGTTTGCTCAAGTCAATTTAAATTTACCGCGTTCCACTGCCCCAAGTCAGGAGCCTCGATGCCAGCACCGTACAGCGGAGACGCACGTGAATCAAGGCACCCTACTTCAACGTTTATAGAACCAAGCCACATTGCCCTACTCCACGAGGGTTCCATGCGGAATGTGGAACCTATCTAGTGCAATCTTTCGTTGCCGTTGATTTCTAAAAGGGACCCTGCAACACTTACCATCGACTACTCGGAATGTATTTTGGGGTAAAGTCTATTGTCCCAGCAATCTCCTCCCGCAAGAATTATGAAATTCCGTTCACTATCACTGAAACTACGCGCGATGAAAAATCGCGCATAAATGTTCCCTCTCAACTCAACCGCGGACAACGCGACGAAAGCTGCGCACTCTCTCCCGGAGAGGGGGGCGGCGCACGGCGTTCTGTTCGGCGGCCTTCGATATGTCACAGGCCGGGGAGTTTCGTCCTTTTCCCCGCAATGTAGACGGGCCTATTTCCGGTCTGGTGCCACAAAAAAACAGGCATTGTGGCCTGCTCGCAAGCAAGCGCTCAGGCTGGTAGGGCGTTTTTGGAGCAAAAAACGTTTGTTGTCGAGTGGGCTCGTTGAAAGTGGAATATTTATTTCGTCACTCAAACTGCGCGCACTCAAAACAAAAGAAACACCAAAAGCATGCGGACAGGTTAAGACATAGAAGAGGTTCATACACAGCGCCAACGACGGCTGATCGTCACAGGAACTGCCAGATTTTAGCCGCGAAGTTGACCGGTGACAGCCAATAGGACAGCCATGGCCCGATTGACGTCGCAGAGGCCATGCCAGGGGTGCATAATGAGGCGAATTGGAGAGAGAGCGGTTGGTTTTTCCGCGACTCTCACGGCGATCTGCGCGCTTACCACTTCACGTGCCCGTGCAATATTTCGCTCGGGTGTTCCTGGAAGTCCCTGGAAGTCTAATCTGAACATCGCGCAGGTTTACTTGCACTGCACGAAGGGTGTTGCAGGGTCCCTTTAAATTTCACCAGGAGCTATAGTAGCGTGGGCAACAGCAGGCGACGGGTTTCTGCAGTTGATGCAGTATTTCATTTTCTATCGCAAAAACCACGCATCCAGGAATTTTTCAATAAACGAAGATTGCAAATATCACTCATGTATTAATTTTCTTCCTTATATTTGCATAAACCCTTGTTCTTGTTCACCACTGTTGACAAGTATGAACATTGCCACCAGACTTGGATGTTTACAATTGGCTGTGGGTACACAAGACTATTCAGTAGCTCTTGTTTCACTTGGCTGGGTGGCTGAATCAAGTCACAGACAGACCGAAATTTCTTCCTTTAAGTAGCCCAAGAAAGACCTTTAAAAGAGGTCCCTTACGCAGACAGCGTGGGACGGGACCCAAAGAGGAAGCACCGGGAGTCAATCGCCGTCGGATGCTGATGCAGAAGCTGCTCATGGAGGCCGCACAATGCCTCCACACTGTGGGAATCACTGCACTCACCTGCATAAGGAGAGAGAGGGAGAGAAAAAACGCAGCCACACAATGACGGAGCACAATGAATGGGTGTCTCTGAAAGAATGGCCGTGAGGGCGAAGTGTGTACAGGTACAACGAGAAAGTAGACAAGTGAGCCATTAATCTCAAAACTAATACTATAGAAGCGTACAAGAGCTTTTGGGTGTGTGAATCAGAATTAAACTCGAGATGTATGGGGTGTGAACGAGACTCAGTTGCTATAGACCATGCACCACGAACGTCCGTATCCTTCTGTTCTTGCGGGGTCGTCATATGCTATGCATGAGGGTATAGTTCACAAAATTCACTCATTACCTATGAATAATTGGTAAGGGCATAAACGACAGACGTTAAAAGGATCACTTGTTCCTCTACTTTTGGTAGAATACGAAGCTAGCCCCACACAGCGTCAGTATATGGCGTCCAAACAAAAATGACAGCGTCTCTCGAAAAAGCTGATGCATCAGCGCAGTGTTCCACTATGCGCTGCAATGTGGGGTCTGCCAAAGGATTCACGTTGAGCTGGTGCAGTGTTCATTAACAACGCTGAGGACACTCTGAGAACTGACTATCTAACTTCGCACAAACAAGTCATTGCTCAAGCACAGCCCCTGCTCCTGAGCTCTCAGAACGAGGAGTTACACAGCATGCGGTCTGCCACTGAACTTCGTGACGTCGCTAGGAGTGATAAAATGGAGCTTGATTCATGCGCCTTCACATCCACAATGCAAACTCTTGCCAGCAACCAGACCACTTCTCTCGTACAAAACCTCAGAAAACGAAGCACAAGTGTATATACCCATCCCCTCGTTAGTCGCGAATGCAGCGACCCCCCCCCCCCCCTTTTCTGTTGTATGTTACTTCCAATGAACATATATTGCACGAACGGCCAAGCATATCCGATCAGAGGTCTCGCTTATTTGTCAAATGAGCGAGACGTCATTTGGAAACTTCTTGTTCTGAGCAGTACTGTTCAGAAATGCTCCAAAACCGCGTTTAATGATCCCATTCAATTACTACGGCGGCAGCAGTTTTGGGATGCCCAGTAACGTTACTCCGCACAGGCAAATAAAAAGAGACGAAATGCCTCACCGACAGTGAGCACTCCCAGGACCCGCCGGTGGGCCTGGAAGTCGCCCCAGAGGCTTCCGTCGGCAGGGTAACTTGTGGCATACCGCAGCCAGACGCAGCGACTGCCGTCGGGCTGCTGCTGGTCGCTGAGACGGGTCCAGCGGACACGACGTATGTGGCCCAGCGCCCGCTCCCACAGCGATCCCGCCGGTACCAGCGGCTGAACCAGCACCAGCAGGCAGTGGTGGTCTTCGAGCCGGGCCTCGAAGTCCACGGCCCCGCTCATGTCACCCGCCGTCAGCTCGCACTAGACATGCGCATCGGCTGCCCGACACACGCCGGGATTCGAGCGTTTAGGACGACGCGTAACGCGTATCAGTTTCGACGAACGGGGAACCTGTAGGTTTGTGAACGAAACGAAAGCACACGGTAGGAGGAGGCAACGCCGAAAGGGGTCAAAACAGATGCTGGGTATATTGATACGGCTGCCCATTTAATCCGGATTTATCCGCACGCCGTTTGTACTAGTTCGACCAAGCGCCGCTAGGCGCGCCTCATTCCTTCCCACTGGTGTAGGCGGGAGCGCGAGGGCAGGAAGGGTCGGATACAGCGAGGACTCAAATTAATAAGATTTTCTAGGGGTACGATAAATATTTAAATAAAACACGCAAATCGGTTGCTTTCAACCGAAGTTCCGACTCAAACGCGCCGAAAATGCTAGTTCCGTAACTCCCCGCGCGACCACGACTCTCGCCACCGCGGAGCTGCGGTTGCGAGTTGCGAGTCGAGCGTCGTCTGCTAGCGAGTAGCGTGCCGCTCGGCATCTCCGGTTCTCACCAGTTCTGGCTGTGTACTGCAATAATAATAAGGCAGCGTCTCCTGCCACACGCGTGGAACGAGCTGCGCCCCCCTGGCAACAGCAGACATACCAGGGGCTGGATTGCTTCGTTATATCAGGAGCTGGTGTTGGATTGAGTAGAGCAAAATTACATATTTGCGACGTTAACAGCCGCTGGATACCCGCAACAATTCATTAATGCCTTTGCCGTCATTTACAACGGCATTCAGAGAGGCTTAGTCATCGACAAACACGTAGTAACCCACCCAGGTGTAATGAGATATGTCCGCAAGTCTTTCCCCGCAACTCTTCGTCTCAGCAATAGAACCTTTCTTTAAAAAAATATTGTAGTCAACACTAACATTTAAGACCTACATTTACTCCGCACGGGGCACCTTGAGCAATCTTGGTGACGGTACTGGCGATACACGCGGACCCCGAGCCCCCAAACATAATAAGCTGGATCCAACCATGGCGATGTGTTTATAGGTGGAGGGTTAGAAACCACGAACGGTGGCCGTCGGAGCCCAGGTCAAGCTCCGGCGGATGGGCTCCTGTCTGTTTACCAGGCAGGAGCCGGGACCTCTGTGACTACCAGGGTAAGGTCAAGGAAGAAAGTACCCCAGTCTCCCTGCTTTTCCTATGCCATATGGATAAATCAAACCCCCCCCCCCCCCCCCCCAAGGATCGGCCCCCTTAAAGGGGCCGCACCAAAGTATCTTTTCCTTCTTGCTTCTATCTCGCTCCCCAAAGCCGATAACTACCCTCGTTTTTTGATAATTGAATCTGTGGACAAATCGAAGCCGGTTTCCTCTCAATCTGTATTTCTTGTTTCTAATACCTTGAAGGTATCATCGGCAAAACATATGACGCCAAAAAGCTCAGAACTGGCGAAGTGCTAGTTGAAGTTAAAACACCCAGCAGCAATCTACAATCCTCCTGAAACAAACCCGCATGGCAGATCTGGAGATCAGGGTCACACCCCACCGCAGCCTCAACAGTTAATTGTCAAGGTGTGATCTCTGAGGCAGATCTCCTAACCGAGACAGAGACTGATCTGCTCGAAGGCCTAAAAGAACAAGGCGTGACAGCAGTAAGGCGCATCGTCATCAGGAGAGAGAACAAAGAAATAGCCACCCCACAAACATCTGATCCTGACTTTCGACCGCTGTACACTGCCCGAGCATGTCAACGCAGGTTTCATCCGTTGTTCTGTCCGGCCGTACATCCCGAACCCGAGGCGCTGTTTCAAGTGCCAGAGGTTCGGGCATGGTACCAACTCCTGTCGAGGCAGAACAACATGTGCCAAATGCGCCCAGCACGATCATCTATCCGACAACTGCACTGCAACCAACTTCACCTGCCCGAATTGCCAGGGTCCACACGCAGCATACTCTCGCGCTTGTTGAAAAAAGTTCATCTTGAAAAAAAATCATTAAACTTAAGATAACGAGAACATCACTTCCCAGAGGCGCGAAAAGGTTCGCCTCCTTCCCTCTTTGGCAGGACGCCGACGCAGCTCGCCGGGGTGCGGAGCGGCGTTTGATTTCGGCGGGGACCCAGTACCGCGAGCCGGACTTGGCCCCGCCCCCCCCCCCCCCCCCCCTGGGTTGCCTATGGGCAGCCCAAACCCGCCTCCGCCCGCTCGCTCACCCAGCAGCGGCTGTGGTGGCAACAACGTCTGTTGGGGATGCCGCTGCATCCACTGCTTCCTCTCCACCGCCCAAAGCACATGCAAGGGCACGGAGATGGAGACGGAGGCAGTCGCAGCGACGACCCCCTCCCCCGCCTCACTGCCTGTGCCACCTGTGGTGCTCCCCACGCCTTCGGCACTGGCAGCGCAGGCAACGAACACCCGAAAGGGTACCACGTCAAGGGGGCCCAGTCCGCTGGGCACCCCCTTGCCATCAGATGACGACATGGACGTCGAGCCCTTCCGGCTTTCATCGCAGCGGAAGGAACGGGGCTGCGACGTCCAGGTCAGTAGAGAAGGCCAGAAAACCCCTTCCAAGAGTCCAAGCCCCGAAAGACCCTACATAAATAATCACTCTCGAGTAGCTCTAACACATCATAATGGGAAGAGAAAAACATAGTTCAATGGAAACTGCAGAGGCCTTCTGAATAATCTTGACGACGCGTATGAGATTCTGCATGCCAATCAGCCGTTTAATGTGCGTCCAGGAAACACATCTGAATTCCAAACATTCTGTAGCTTGTTTTGACAAAATGCTTGCACCACGCACTGTGCAGACAGACAAGTCCACACCTTATTAATATTTTTTCTGAAAAGAGTAGGAGCAGTGATGTTTACGGTTGTTTACATGTTTAGTAATGTTTACAGGGATGTTTACCGGGCACCTCATCTCCCCGTGTTTGTGATCCATGAAAAAAATGTTTATCATGAGTAATTAAACATCGCCCTGCACATCTATAGTCATGTTCTTGTAATATTTCTGCACAGTCGGACAAGTTCTGCGATTTAAATTAGGCGCCAAGAGTGCCACACTGGCATTCAAGTGAATTGCCACCTTCCTCAGGCCATACGACATCTTCCACACGACAGCAAACTTTTCCTCCATATACCAGCACAGCGCCTTCCCCTATAGACTTTATCCACAAGTTTATTTTCAGTAATGCAGAGCACATAATCCGCATATTCTGCCGTTATTAACTTGCTGATCTGTCTTTAATAACTGTTTGACATCAATTCAAAGCAGGAATCCCTGACAGAAAAATAAAAAAGAACTACACAGTTATTTTACTCAGTTTTAAGTAATCCAGCAGCCCTTTCTGGTCCTCCTCTTAAGCCAGCGAAAATAGTTCTTACTAAACGTTAATCACGCACATGCTGGATTTCGACATCGGCCACTCAAAATGGAAAAAAAAAATTTGCTGTGGCTTAATTCAGTTATGTCTGGGTGTGCGTAGCGAGAGGTACGGTTAATGTTATTGTTTAGCTTGGTTCTCTGTCCGGTTACATCTTTATCGTTCAGCTTCGTACACCTGAGTGTTTAGGTTTGGCTGTGACCTCTCGTTAGGTTACTGTTCGATACGCCGAGCCCATTCTTCTTCTGTCCCCGCAGCTCGTGCCTCCTGGTTTCATTCCGTCGTTGATCCGCGGCTTTGGCACGGGATGCCAAACGAGACGACGAGCCATCCTCATCTGAATCCACTCGTCTCGCCGCTTCGTACTTACGACGGTTCTTGAGGAGTGCGGCTCGTTCTTACTCCGTCTCCTCGGCTCGCTGCATCCTCTTGATTTCGTCCCGACGACGAAGCCTCCATGGCTTCTTTCAGTCTCTCCGACTCACTTTCTATATCTGACGACGAATCCCACCGAGCTTCTATACATACGATGCAACGCCACCTCTTCCCAGGTGAAAAAGATTTCCATTTCCAGCTGGATTATGGAACTGGAAATCTCTTCCAGCTGGGAAATATCCCAGCTAGAAATTTGCTTTCTAGCTGGAATGTTTCCCAGCTGGAAGAAATTTCCGGTTCCATAATCCAGCTGGAAACTCCGGCTGGAAATTTCGCATTCCTAGCTGGAATGTTTCCAAGCTGGAAGAGATTTCCGGTTCCATAATCCAGCTGGAAATCTTGGACTTCCAGGCTGCATTTCCAGCTGGAAATATACTATTTCCTGCTGCATTTTCTGCTAGTATTTTTCAGGGCTCGGGTTACGTACCCAGATGGGACGCACAGTACAATGCAAAAAAGAACATTGTACTAAGGCAAAGTGCTTCCGAGTGAAGATAATGAACATGCGAGTACATCCGCATTTTAAAAAATAGGCAGAACAAACAGTCTTACCTAAATTACTGCGAAAGAATTTCTACACAACAACGGTCACGCAGGCAGCAAGAAAGCCAACACGAGTGGAAAGTACAAGGAAAGATTTTATTATGCATTATATAGGCAACTTAAAACAGGCAAATGTGGAGTTGGGCTAGTTGGTGAATGGCAACTTACAGAAGATAGAGCTGTAGGTGGACACAAACAAAAGCACAGTTGCTTGTCTACGTGTGTGTGTGTGTGTGTGTGTGTGTGTGTGTGTGCGCGCACGCGCGCAGTTTTAGTGCTTCATTTTGTATACAGGCCGTGATCTGTTCTTACAAGAAATAAAAAGACAGGTAATAAACAAGTCCTACCTTCGCGGTAACGGGAGTAGTAAACGTCGAAACTCGATGCGCAATAAACGCACGATGAAACCGTTGCGATGACTGCACTTCAATCGTCTTAGAACAAAGACGGTGCGGAGCACAAATCGACCTCTTCATTGTCCACCACGGCTGTGACAAGTAAGGCCTGCACGCCTTCCCGGTAACTAGGAGCCCTGCAGACCTCCATCCACATTACTGGGCTACACAATGTGCGCACTCCGCCAAGTAAAAGCCGCCTAGCACACTTTCTAATGATGTATTTAATCTTATTGACTCGTTTCTTAGCGCGCGTGATGCTTACAGCTAGCTACTCGACCGCCATTTTACACAAACTTTGATTGGCTTGACGTGTCTTGACTTGGCTTCAAAGAAAGACTTCGGATGAGCAATGTTGCCAACGTCTTTTCTGTAAAAATGTTTTTTTTTTCGTATCGGGGGTCCTTACCGGTCGCGATTTTGAGGTATGCATAAAAGAGAAGAAATTTGTTCTAACGAGTCTCACTAACTTGTCTAACCCCCCGCTAATAAATAAAAAATGTGGTCGACGCTTTGAGGACTTTGTGTGAAACAGGAACTGATTCACATGACATGTTCCGAAATCGTATATCTTTCACTGAAATCACACAAAAGAAAAATAAATAAATGAAATGGCCGTTTCAAAGACCAAAAGTGGAATTACCTTTACCAACTGACGTACTGGCAACTTCCTCCCAAGATAAGTACAGTTGGAGCTGAAATTTTTCTCAGCTGGAGTACATGTGCTGCTAGGCTGGAAATTCTCGCCAGCTGGAAAATGCCATTTTCAGCTGGAAGCCAACGTGTGCTGCATGGCTGGAAATTCTTTCCAGCTGGAAACTCTAAGTTCCAGTGGGAAGGCAACCTAAGCTGGAAATGTTGCCTGGAAATGTTGGAAATTTCCAGCCTAGGCTAGAAATCTTCTTCAGCTGGAAATTAATTCCCCGCTGGAATGCAACATTCCCAGCTTGCCTGGAAGTTCTTTCCAGCTGGCAACTACCATTTCCTGCTGGGACCACGTATTCCAGCGGGATATAACACTGGAAAGAACCGTTTCCAGCTGGAAATACTGTGCCCATTTTCATGTGGGTTCCTCTGTTGTAGCAACGCGGTTTCACCGGCTCATCCTTTGACGTCACGCCAGATGGCTTGCCAGTGGCGCTGCCACTTGCGGCGATTTCTAGGTATCCTTAAAGCTCGCGGTGCGGCAACCGGCCACAGCGAAACGGCGAGAATACGGCCATTGTAGCTCTCGCTTCAAAATCGTGTGGCCTTCTCGTGTTCGCACACTGCGCTAATGGGTTCATGCTTCAAATTTATGTGACAAACTTTCCAAGGACACACCAGTGTTTTGAGAATGGCAAATTATCCAGATCGTGGGCTCCAGACAAAACATACGAAACCGAAACGGTAGCTGTTATGTCAAAGATGTCCCATGGACGTAGGGTGTCAATGGGCTCTTATGTCAATGTGACATTTGTCACGCCTCTTAAAATCAACATTTGGCAGGCTCTAGAGAAATACCACAAGAAGACGGCTCGAGATGGGCAATGGGGATGTGGTATCACTCATCATAAAGGCTTCGTTTCATGCATCACAATCATGGTTTACTCAATACTATATTTATGTGACACCTCTTTTTAGTCAAGGAGGCCAGTGTGTCAACGCGATGCTGAGAGAGCATAGTCACTCCAAAGCAAAAGCGGCCATGCGCACATGGCAGCACAGTGCGAAGATGATAAATCCCATCCTCTTCTTTGCGATACAGTGTAGACCACTTATATTGTCGCCACTTACAATGCAGAACTGAATATTACACAGGTTTTCAGTACGTATTTTCCTCCTATAGAACTTCATGCATAAGCATTCAGTTTTATTAGAAAGAAGCTAGACCACACGTAAAATGCGCCTGATATAATACTGCTTAAAATGCGTTTGCCCGATGCACAGTTAGTGAACATTTCAGAGGGGACCACAAATCATCCCGTTAAGTACAGGCATCGTTCCAGGAGTGGAAAAAATGAAGAAAATGAAAGGAGATATTCAGCGTTGAGAAGCGTGCTCGCCCGACCGTGTGGACGCACATTCCTCAACTTGCTCACTCGTCAACGCAGTTTCGCATTAGCGCATTTGCTTGCATACATACATAGAATTTTATTTGACGATAAATTTCACTGTATATTTCGTCCCCGCAGAAGCGCAAATCGCTTGTGGGTGGGTCACGACAGACTCAGGATGCTCGCTCAGAGGTAACAGTAGAAGAGGCAACTCTTTTGCCAAAGACAATTCAAAAAACGAAAACACCATATACCCATCACAATAACAAGAGGCATATTCGTACTTCAGAAAGTTCAAAAAATCTCAAATTTTTGAAGTTCACACACATGTTAAAGGGATCCTGCAACACTTACCATCGCCTACTCGGAATGTATTTTGGGGTATAGTATATGGTCCCAGCAATCTCTTCCCGCAAGAATTATGAAAATCCGTTCACTATCACCGAAACTAGGCGGGATGAAAAATCGCGCATAAATGTTCCCTCTCAACTCAACGCGCACAACACGACGAAAGCTGCACGCTCTCTCCCGGAGAGGGGGGCGGCGCGCGGCGTTCTGTTCGGCGGCCTTTGATATGTCCCAGGCCTGGGAGTTTCGTCCTTTTCCCCGCAACGTAGACGGGTCTATTTCCGGTCTGGTGCCACAAAAAAGCAGGCATGGTGGCCTGCTCGCAAGCAAGCACTCAGGCTGGTAGGGCGTTTTTGGAGCAATAAACGTTTGTTGTCGAGTGGGCTCGTTGAAAGTGGAATATTTAGTTCATCACTCAAACTCCGCGCGCACTCAAAACAAAAGAAACACCAAAAGCATGCGGACAGGTTCAGATATACACCATTTTCCATAAGCAGCCGGGAAAGGAGAAAAATACTCTCAAACCAGTTCTCTCGGCGGCCGACCAGTGTTGCCTGTGCGCGCTGGGCTGCTAACATCGCTCGGCGCGGTATGCTCCGCTGCGTATACAGGGGGTATTTCGCACCGCGTGCTTAGTTTTTGCGGAACTTTCAACTATTTTAGCCAAGCTGCGATTCCGTTCAAGGCGCAAACGTCACTTGGTCAGCACTGCGCGGTGGTGGGTTATTGAACAACCACAGAAAGCGAGAAACAGTCGCTGACAGCACGCATGTGCACGACACTGCGTGGAGAAAATACAGTGCGGTTGCGGCGTGTTTTTGCTGCATCGCTTCCCAACACACACCGAGGTGAGATATTGGTGGATGCCGGTGATAAATCGCAACAACTTTTTACCAACGACCAACTCCAGAGTTTGTTGGGTGCACTTGGACGGCCAGCAGACGGAGCAAAATCCATTCATCACACCCAAAGCTGCGACAGGGAACGGAACCCCTGAAATGTTAGAAGCAACTTTATCCTTTACCATACAGCATTGATTGATTGGTTGATTGATTAATTGATTCATTATGGTGTTTAATGCCCCGACGCTTCATGGGTGATGAGGCGCGCCGTAGTGGAGGGCTCCGGGTTAATTTTGACCACCCGGGGATCTTTCACGAGCGCCGATACAATACAACATTACAATAACTTCTGGTTCCTTGTAGTCAATTTAAAATACCATATATTGTTTGGTCATTACAGCCGATTGGCATTAATCTAACCTTTAAAATCACGGCGTTTTGTTTGCTTTTTTTCAGGCCAACGCATTACACTGCCAAACGATATGAAAGAATAACTTTCTCCATCGCACACTGCTGGTCGATAGCAGGATAAGCAGGCAGCCCAATGTGGAAACGAAGCTCGAGATACGCGTGAACGCTGCATTTGGAAAATACGTCAACCTGTTCACAACGCGGTCAAAGGAAAAGCTTCTAATCCTTTTGCGTTGTCACGGAATCTAATTACAATTACAAAACAGTTACTGCTGGTCGCGTAAAGCATTTGTGGTGCAAGCAGCGGTTTCACAAAGGTGGGATCCGAGCGACAGGCCACATGCACTGCGCAGAGTTAGGTCAATCATGATCACGATCATGATCAACCAATATATTAACTCGCCCGAACGTCGACCCTTCTGCTCAACCTTCGAATAGTAATTTGACTGGTTGTGCGGTCGTGTTATTTTTCCGCCCAGGTAATTTCGTTTCGTCAGTAACCGTCATAAGTCTAGTTAAGAAAGATTATATTGCATTGCAATGTCAACAGCGTAGCAATCGCCTAGTCGAAAGTCCATCGCCAGCACGGATCACCGTGACCCACATATGCTGTGCGCGCTTCGCATTCGACGTCCACGCTTCCATAAACATGACTAATCGGTGAACATAACTAGCACGGTGGCATTGAAAACACGTATTTACTCCCCGATATCGATTTCTATGTCAGTCGGTGCCATACCGGTACGTTTGCATCACGGAACTGCGGAGCACCACCGGCACCACCACCACACTGCTACTGCTGCTCGCAACAGCCGGGATCGGCATTTTCCGCTCTGGCAGCAAATGAAGACCTAAAATCCGTCCGCAGATGATGAAAACTAAACAGAACACACACACACACAAGCATTGCAACCGCTAACTTAACGCCAAACCACTACTGTTCACTTGGTAATGCACGGGTACCGAGCAGACGCACGGAAAGAACGGATTAACAGCCCAGCGCGGAAGTTTCGGCGGTCGCTTCATAGACGGCGCTAGCGTCCGGTCAGAAAAAGCAAATGGCGGCGCCCACCTCTAGCAAGGAAAATGGTGTATAGAAGAGGTTCATACACAGCGCCGACGACGGCTGATCGTCGCAGGAAATGCCAGAATTTAGCGGCGAAGTTGACCAGCGACAGCCAATAGGACAGACAGGACAGCCATGGCCCGATTGACGTCGCAGAGGCCATGCCAGGGGTGCATAATGAGGAGAATTGAAGAGAGAGCGGTCGGTTTTTCCGCGTCTTTCACGGCGATTTGCGCGCTTACCGCTTCACGTGCACGTGTAATATTTGGCTCGGGTGTTCCTGGAAGTCTAGGCTAAACGTCGCGCTGGTTTACTTGCACTGCACGAAGAGTGTTGCAGGGTACCTTTAAGAGATACAGAATATAAACGAATGAGGCAGTAAAAACTAATGAAAGAAATCAAACTACTGAATGGAGAGAAGGAGCTGTTCGAAATAAATCAGTGCTTCTACTGGATAACACATTGTGAACGACACTTCATTACTTTACATATTTTAACCAATGTTTAATCTTAATAATTGAGCATAGCCTTTCTATGTCCTCGGGCAACTGATTGAAATAAAAAGGAACGTAGTATTCTGGGCACCGTCTGCCATAGTGTGTATATATTCTAGGCAATTCGTAACGGTCTGTTTTACGTAGCACCTTAGGCTTTTCTACTACTTTTTTATATCGAGTACAAAAGAAGTTTCGCAAAAGTAATACTTGCATGTTTATATAGATCCACAAAAGAATCCACGCGGGCAATGTGCGTTGTTACCCTTTTGTTCAATGTTTCGAGGTCAGTAACATATAATATGTTACTAGATATTCGACTTTTCGATTCTGTGTATTCTGGTTTGTGTGGAGGAACCATAGACTGAAATTCCATATCGTTGAGTAGACTGGCCTAGGGCCTTAAAAACCAGCCGGTGCAGGTTGAGAGCGGAATACCGTCCTTCTCCCTGCCACCCGTTCATGACGTCGCTACTTTAACTCTCTAAGTTTATCGCACTTGCATGGTTCAACTAACGCTTTCAACAAATCCCTTTTACGTACAGCCATTGAAGATCGGAATAACCTGCCCGAATCCATAGTCAACGGACAAAACCCCTTCAAATTTAAACAGCTAATCACTAATAATTTGATTTGTTAGTAAATTTACAACTGTTACCGTTTTCTTCCATGCATATTCATTTCCTTCAGTCGACACTGTTTTTATCATGCAGTTCCCTCACGTTTATGCTTTGTACCATTGACAATCATGCATCTGTTGAATTGTGCATTTGCTCCCCTTATGTTGTGCACCGCAAGGGGCCTTTAAGGGTTCAATAAATGAAGAAGAAGATGATGATGATGGTTCCAGGAATCAACGACGCGGGATGAGTAGAACACAGAGGGAGCGGTGGTCCCGGAAATGAGGAATGAATAACTTTATGGCAGCCAGCTTGTTAAAAGCGAATGGCCTCTGGGTAAAGCCGCTGGCGTGGGGACACAATGTCTCGGGTGTCAACAGCGTTGTCGGGCTGTTGACACCCGTCAACAGCCCAACGAAGCTGTTGACTGTAGGAAAATGTTCGTTTCCCGGGGGGTCGAAGGGCATTCCGCGAGCTTGAAGGCAGCTGGATCTGTGGCCCACTGTATGTACGTTAACGGAATGGCCGGTTGTAAAACCATTCGCTCCGACGCACTGCCGTAGGCGGGGAGATTGGACTGTCAACTGTGGTTGGACAGTGACCGATTTTTGGCGATAGTTCTCCCTTTGTTGGCCTGTCATCGCGCGGAATGAGGGCGTGCGGGGGAGTTCACGTGGATGCAGGGATGCGACGCCTACGGCGGCCGCCATATCCTGTGTTATCTACGTGTGATTCTAGCGGGGGGTGTAATTTTGGGGGCATCGTCTGACAACGGCGGAGGACGGTTGTGGGTTCCAGCTGGTTCGGAGCGGCTGTCAGGTCTTGGACGAGGCGTGGGAACTGACGACTCAGGCCACGTTCATAGCAGCTTTCCCGGCCGACTGCACGTGTCTCAGCCGGTTTCTGAGTGTTTGTTGTATTTGTTAGGCTAGCTTTGGACTGCTTCCTTGTTTCTGGTGAGAGAGAGTGACCAGTGCTTCAGGGTGACGGGGTGCGTTGCCCACCGTAGTTTAAGCCCGGATATTGCAGTCCAACCGAATCCGATCGCCAGGGGATGCTGATTGGCCTCCCAGTAAACGCAAAACGTCCTGAGGACGTCCTCAAATGGTCTAAACGTCCTGGATCCTTTACTGGGCGTCCAGGGGACATCCACAGGGTTAGATATTGTAAATGATCCCTCAATGGTCCATCCTAGAGCTTATTTTGGACCACAATGGATTGCGAATGATCCCTAAATGATCCGTTGTATTACTTCTTTTGGATCACAATCCGTATGGATGTCTGACGCTGCCGTTACCATGGAGGAAAGGCTATTACACTCGTATCCCTAGCAAAAATTCTGATAGAAACTTGTATAGTCTTATACATTTTTGTATTGAGTGTATATATAAGAAGCTTATTAGTCTTATACAAACTTTTATCAGTTTAAATCTCCGTAAATCTCTTACCAAATTATTATGCAAAATAGGTCAACATTTTTTTTTCACTTTCGCTCCTAAAAAAATGCGCTGCTATCAGACATGAAGAGAGCTGATGGGAGCTAAGAGCGCTAAAAGTGCTGCGCCTGTGAGGCCGCAAGAAGAGCAAGAATCTAACCCGAAAAGACTGCAACGAAGTCAAGCCAAGCCATGCCATGGTCTTCGTTGGGCAGCCAATATGGCGACAAACATCAAAGTGCGGTTGGCGTGTGTGAACGTTCAGGAAGACGGCTAGAAGCAAACAGCTTGTAGCATTCGGACGCGTGTGCATCGCGTCATCGAGAAGTGTTGGAGATGTGTCTAACGCTCGCATAACTTTGGCAAGTATGAACCAGGCCGCAGCGCGATCCATCATGGACCCGTCACCTCGCGGCTCCGGACATCTTTGCTCTGTCTGCTATGCTGTGTAACGAACGCCTGACATCGAAGAAAGCGTGTGCATCACGTCATCCAGAAGTGTTGGCGATGTGTCTAGCGCCCGCCGAACATTTGACAAATGTACAATCCGGGCCGCCGCCCGACCCATCTTTGACCCGTCACCTCGCCGCTTCGGACTCCTTTGTTCATTCTCAAGGGAATGCCTCACGAAGAAGAGACTCCATTCTAATCGCGTTTTGCGGAAGGGTGAATGCCGTTTTGAAGTTGCATCACAATGGGAATGGTGTTCAATCGGCCATTAATGCGCTCGATGTGTGCCTATGACTGGACCGTGCAGGTTTGACTTCAGCTTTTTTGATTGCATGCTGCAGCTATTTTGTGGATTCGCATTGCAATTTATTCGTTCGTTCTTAATCAGGTTACGAAAGTATGCATCGTTAAATTATTCAGCCAGATTTCTGTCAGCCAGAGGAATTTGCCTGTGTACAGGGGGGATTAAAAGAAATACGAACGGAGCACACAGCCTCCGACGCATGCCGCACCGTCTGGCTGCGCTGTCAGTAAACGGCGCGCATGCGTAATTCTTTCAGAGTGTTTGAGAGTGTGGCCTACTGTTAGTGGAAATGCTTGATAAAGAAGGGACGCCGGCCATTTATTTTGGGGCGTCTTCTTATGCTCTGTCGCCACTGAACATATTGTTATGTACTACATTCGGGAGCCAAGCTCGCAGCAGGCTGATTGCAGCTAGCATGATGCCCTTGAACGATCACCCTACTCAGTGGCGACGCAGCGTGAAAAGACGCCTCAATAAACGATCGGGGTCGCGTCTTGATCAAGCATTTCCCATAAATATAGGCCACACTCTCAAACGCTCTCAAAGAAATGCGCATGCGCGCAGTTTACTGACTTTGCAGCCAGACGGTGCAGCATGCGTCGGAAGCTGTGTGCTCCGCTGTTCGCATTTCTTTTAATCCGCCCCTGTACCCTGATAATAAAACGTGTTGCCATGTTTCATTGCTTTGTTTGAACTTGCCACTGGTTCTGATAGAACTAGTACACTCTGGTAGACCTACCAGACTGATAGATCTAATAGACGAATACAGACTGATGGACCTAATAGACTAATACAGACTGATAGGTCTATTAGCGGCAATAAGTATGTACGTGTATTAGAATTTGTATCAGAATTTCGCCAATAAAAGAAAAACAGTTAAAAAGTTTATCAGAAGTTCTTTTTTTTTTTCAAAATTAGCTAAGTCCACTTTGGGTGGAATCGAGAAAAACGTCGTTTTTTGCTCCCAAAATAACGGTGGCAACTGCTGAAATAATTTTTTGCTATGGTGTAGAAGCAAGGAAAGGATGAAGTTGAACAGTGCAGGGACGGGACTAAGGGCAGAGGCGACAAACACGGGCGCCTCTGCTCTTAGTCCCGTCCCTGCGCTGTTCAACTTCATGCAATGAACCAACTAGCCCAGTTACAAACCCTCCTAAAGGAAAGGATCTTATTTGAGCACTGAAATAGAAATGTGGCTGCATTACTTCCCTAAATGGTAAGTACTTGTAAAGTTCGGATCTGGCACCACATTGATGTGACATGCAGGATTTGACCCATTTTGGATGAAAAGTTGTTAATTGCACAGGTCTTTGCGAGTGAATAACGGCTGGAAACATATCACTTAAGGGCTTTTTAAAGTAACCTGCACAAAAGTAGTAATATGACTCATTTTTCAGCGGCAATGCCTTGCTGCTCTGGAACTGAGGTCACTGGGTGTCGAGAGCACGATTGATGCGGACAGAAGAGTGGTCTTCCTTGGCAACATCCGCACTCTTCCTGTTCAACAGCTGCCTTTTCTTTATCTTGGAATATCCTCAAAAAGTCGGAAAAGTACTTCAACTCTTTCATGCAGCTGCCATGATTCTCCTAAGCTAGAGAAGTCCCGTGATACCTTTCACCTTCAGGGGGGCTTACGTTGTGCTCGTACAAGCCACGCCTCTCTGGGCACCTGAAAGACTTCTTCCCTTTGCCTGAAACTGAAAACAAAATTTGACACCAAGAACTGGTAATGTGGTTCTGCTCGAACTTCCAGGGTTTTGTCTGTTGGGGTTCAGCTAGCCTATATACTCCGCTTTAGTTTTCTTGGGTTACCCGTGCCGTCTTTCGGATGCAGTGTTTTTGCCTTCCCTCCAGGCACGGCTTCCCCAGGTTCTACTGTAATCATTTTGGACGTGCCTGATTTCTGTAGTGAGGCCTGTTGCATTAGCTTGTGAAAAAAAGACCGAGAAAAAAGAACATTAGTTTGTATCCTGGAAGTGTACGAAAATTGTCCAGCAGCATCATTTTGACGACGTTCTGAAGATGTACGCTGGACAGACAAACGGACCCCGATTGGACTGGCTGAGGATAAGATATGGACAACCTGAGGATGCTGAAATGTCCAGAGCCGGACATCCTGAGGATTTACCCAGGTTTGTTTTGCGTTATCTGGGCTGTGTATTGGGGATGGAGACAAAGCAACCCAACAAAACCACGAGGAACGGGGTCTCGATGTCGAATCCATAAGGTTTAATGTGCTATGCACGGCTGGCGCAGTGCCGGGCTAGCCAGGTTTGGCTAGAGAGCATCTCACCACCTGGGTAGTCTCAGGTCAGGGTCTGTCGCTGACGGGGTCGCCGCGTGCACAAAGGTTTCATAACTCATGTGGAACATTGAAATCTCCGCAACAAATAATGAACCTTCCCAGTGGCCGGCACATAGCGGTAAGCCCAGGCCAAGCTATTGCAGTATGCGGTTCAATACACACGCTCACTATTGTAACAGTTGTGTTTCCCAATACAACCTTGCACCGTACAAATTGTGGAACTTCGCTAGACGATGATGCGACTAGCAAAGACGGTATATCTTGCCCTACACACAACATTCCATGACTTGGAGCAACAACTCGGTCTGATGTGTACACGACATAATTTGCCAAACGGAAGATTGGTTCAGTGCGGGCCTCTGATATGCACATCACAGGGAAGTTATATTGTGCTACAAACTTACGGGAATCTCCCATTTTTCTCCTGAGGCCATTACAATTCCATTGAAATATTACGGAACGTCTATACCAACTGTCCATTAAGTTTCATTCCATGCCCGCCTTGCATGATAACTTGCTGCATTTCCAGTAGGGCCCTGACTCCAAGTAGGTTTTGGCCGGTTGAAGAGCATGTAGGATCGCTTTCAGGGCCATGAACAACATCTTTAAAATCAACTGATTGAAGTCACTTTGTGGAGTTGGTATCATGTGGCGTCTTCGGGTGGAATTAATTACAGTATGTTGCGCAGTTTGGGGAGGAACCACGTTCTCGGGCCGGGGTACCTCATTTGTGGTTGTCGCATCAGGGGGGCAGGACGCGGCGGAGGAGAGAGCCCATTTCTGGGGATTTCCCCCCTCCGCTCACTGGTGATCTTCTGTCCATTGAGTATTGACGAATACAGGTCAGCACGGGTATTGTGGTCAAATTCTCTTTAGCTGTGCGCCGTCTTCCAACCCCACTCGTAGTTTGGGAGAGGCTGTGGCTGTTTGTCTTGTTTGCGGTTAAGGTTTTTGTCTCTCTGAATGTATGACGCCCATTTGCTTCGTAGACACCTGAAGAAGAGGCAGGGTGTGGTCCAGCGCAGTTCGCGTATTTCCGTTGCCGCTTTGTTAAACACGTTTTGTAGTCATGCGGTCCAGAGCAAGTCTTGCATCTCGGGGTCACCCCAGTGGAGCAGTGGGAGATTTACCAGCTCATCTCCTAATTCCAACCTTCAAGAAGCTCTCGTCCAAGTTGCCTCGGATGCTTCCTCTGGGCAAGGGCTAGGGGCGGCTGCATGTAAGGGGAGACGATTTTAGGACTTTCCACGCCTAGCCTCCCTTCTGTAATTTGGAGCGAATATAGTTGCTCATCGTCATCAAAAACAGACACTTTGGGGACATATGCAGCGCACAGGACATTGTCGGCGTAGGATCCACGTAATTTAATTACAATCAACAGAATGAACGCGGAGCCTTTCACTCCCCTCCAAACATTTTAAAGATTTCTTTACCGGGCGATCGATTCCGAACTATGTACATGTACCACTGAAAAAATACTCAGTTAAACTATACTTTTCTCCCATTCACTGCATGTTAAGAAGTGCTACGGTGTGCTGGGAGTTTTTTGTCTCTAAAAACCAAATCAACAATACTATTTAAATTTAATGTCCGCAGCCACAAAGAACAAAGATGTATGTTTTTGTTAGTATTTTTCTCACTCTTTTTGTCTATCCTGCTGTGACACACTGTAAAATGTTTTGATACCTGAACAATTATTGACCTTAATACTTGAATAAAGTTTACTTTAAGTTTTAAAATAATGCCAAATATAAAATACTTAAAAACAAGTGGACTTTTTTGTGGCTTATATTTGCGTAAATTTTATTTAAAGAAAAAATTCACATGTACGCATAGTTGTGGTGCAAAGCAAAAAAAAACAGATATTTGAAATCGGAATAAGCAATAATTTTTTTGGTTCTCTCTGAGTTGTAAATTGTTATTCCTAAATTGAATTAAATTGAAAAAAAAAGCGAAGGAATGTTAACTCCTGTTCTATTGCAATCCGTGGTATGTAAAAAGTGCGGTAAAGGGAATTTTAGTGCCGGTAGGTTATTTTGCCGAGCCCGTTCACAGATCGTGTTAAATGCAAGCAACAGATAGCTGGAAATCGAAGCGAGCGAAGCTAGTCAGCAATCTTTCCTCGAAGAGACATTATAAATATTCATTTCTTGTTTTTGGAGAGCTGGCCTCTAGCAAGGTCCACAGAAACGCTGAGAACGTTACTTGAAGCCCTTTTGTTGAGGGCCAGCTACCCAAGCAGCAGAAATTGCCAAGCCCAAGCATGGCAATTCATCAGTGGCCAATGTGTCCGAGCTTGGCAATACCTCGGCCGCCAATATTGGCTGGTGTTTGGGAAAGGTGACAAGCCAACAATTGGCTAAGCCCTGGAAGGCCAATATTGGACAACGCTTGGCAAAGTATTTTGCCATTATAATGCCAATGGGTGGACCCCACGCTATTTCCATGCACATTTTTGGCTTTGTGGCCAGTCCTTATGACCAATGCTTATTTTATGAGTTGCCTCGCGGCACGATTTCTGCTTTATACATGCCAGTATACAGGAAATTATTAAACGAGTGCGCATTATTTATTTAATGCGCACTCGTTAAATAATTTCCTGTACAATGACATGTATAAACAGAAATGGGACCGCGAGGCACAATAAGCAAACTGCATCAACTTTGCGAAGCAATTATAGATAAGTGACTTGCCAAAAACAATTGAGCAACACACCGGGTCTCTCTGTGTAGCTTTTTTATTATGCACATCAAATATACGAGAAACCTGGCAGTGGCAAGAATACGAACACAAAGTGGCAAGAACAGTAGCAAGAATACGAACACAAACAGAAAGCAAACACAAACACAACAGTCGAGAAAAAAATTTAGAAAGCGCTGCTCATGAAGCGCGAACCAATTATCATTCGTTTAACTGCTTGAGATGCCTACAAAACAGAAGCATTCAGGTAAATGAAAACAGGACCCTCATTCCCGGTAATTCGCCGACGTGCCAAGATCACAATATGTTGTTGAACAGCACTATTGTAGAATAGCCCAGCTTGGAAAGCTTGTCACTGCTGCACCCGCCACTTGTCCACGGGAAACACCTGTGCGTCGTAGCGCCTGTAATAAGTAAAAAAAAAATAGTTCACTATAATGCTAAATTCACGCTGCTTACTAAATACAGCACCTATACAAGCCTTACCACATGTCCGTGTGAAAATATTCAGCCTAAAGTTCTAGCTTGTTAACACTCGCTATGAAACATAAAACGTACTGCACTATTCATTTTTCAATACTGCGTTTTACGGTAGCAGTTACTTGGCTCGTTCTTGAGAAAACATTCCGGAATTTCACCGAAAATGGGCTTCACTCGTATTGCAGTCGCGCAAGGTAATATAAAAAGTACAATAGACAAAGCAACACGCCAGCGGTTCCGTGAAATTTTGTTGTGCCTTCGCTCACTTCTGCCCCGTCAGACGCGCAAGACGCGAACGGAACCGACGGAGAAGCCCAGCGGTAGTGTAATTACTTTGTCGCTCGACAATACCTTTACGTTGCTCAAGAAAATAATGAAACGAAAGCTTCATTAATAGGTAGAGTTTAATTAAGCCAGCTTAATACATCCGCAACTCTTATACTGCACACGAGTCTTGCTTCAACGCATGCTGAACGTCGTGAACCTGCAGTGGGAGCACGGCTGCTTGTTCGGAAAACACAAAGCCGGAAAAAGGATAGCTAGAACTGGCGTCACACAATTGGAAGCACATGTATGTGACCACTTTTTTCTTCGCAAGAACCAACAACACTAAGCAGCACTCGCGAGCGCCAGTTATAAACGACAGCTGAAGTTTTGGCGGGAACGAGCGCGAGCACTCCCGCACCGCGAAAAAATGAAATGGTGACTTACGTTTTCAGCGGCGGCCGTAGCGGGCAAACGATGTTATTACACCAGTCAGGTATACTCCACACAGCCACCGACACCAAAACGCACCTCACAGACACGAGTACTACCGCAGTTTCAATGCCACAAAAGAGACGGAGCCGTCGGTGCAACGCGCCCGTCCACCTGACCCGCCGCGGGTTCAAAGAACGCGCAAAGGCACAACGCTGAAGTAGTTCGACGTTCACCGTTGCGTTAGGACACACAAATGACCAATTCCTACTGAACGTTTAACACTCTCTCTCACGCTGTTTTGAATAAGCTGCACTTTAGTTTAAGTACGCTTTGTTTCGTGGCACGGTGCTGTGGCTCTTTAGGTAACTACTTTTTGCTGCGTTTTGGCCTGTTCACCGCGCTCTAACCGTCGTAATCCGTCATGTTGGGGAACCGCCGCGGGCAACGACCGCAGTGCTGCCCTCGAGTGGTGCTGCTTGCGCGCCGGGTGCGCATGTATACACGCAAAATAACGCACACGAGTGCTCTACAGTGAGACTTCATGCAACAATATGCAACAACAGGCAAGGCTGTCGGCATTTACACCTGCCAATACTTTTTATTTAAATGTGCTACTTGACACACGCGTGAAAATGATTTGGAACTACTTTTTTTGTTGTGCGCTGCGCGTGAAAACAAATTCAAAAACACGCAAACTTCAGTAATATTTTGAGTGAACTTGAGTGGTCATTCAACTAACAAGAAAATGCCAAGACGTGCGTAAAGGCACTCATAAATACCTGCGTCACATATAGGCTACTACTCTTCATAAAATTTTATGATCAAAAATTACGTCTGAATGAGCGCGCTGTCCAGTGTGATTTTTTGCGCACCGGCCAATGCGTGTCCTCAAGGCCGGTCGTATAGCGCTCGTTGTCCACGAATGGCTTTTGCGTACAGGCCGGCGTCTGGCCAAGCTATCGGCTGTCCAGTGTGATTTTTTGCGCACCGGCCAATGCGTGTCCTCAAGGCCGGTCGTATAGCGCTCGTTGTCCACGAATGGCTTTTGCGTACAGGCCGGCGTCTGGCCAAGCTATCGGAAGCCAAAGGGAAGCCAAGGGGCGTCCAATGATTGGCTATCGGCCAATGCTGCTTGGGTACCAGATCGGTAGTTTCTGCAGCTACTGACCCAGATAACCCTGGAAGGGTTCATAGATTCAAAGATACACTTAAAGGGACACTGAAGTGAATTTGTAAAGTTCCCGTTTTAGCTTGCACTGCGTAGACTGGCTAAATTGGCACACTTTTCATTGTTTATCCGGTTGACAAGTCGGTAATTATTTTACAAAGCGTGAAAGAAAAACTACCATGCGTGGTTTGCGGCGGCCGCTCCAACTAAAGGATGTGACGACGGGAGTAGACTCACCGTGATTGGTTAGCATTCAAAGAAGTTTCGGTTGCGGTAAAACGACATGCTTGACATCCGACGGCATCGTTGGATGGGCATTCTCGATATCTTAGTAATCGTCGTACCGCGCATCTGCCATGTTGTCGGCTGTAAAATGCATAAGATAAGGTTCACAGGACGACTTGCAATCGTAGCAATCACTATCCGAGGCCTAGCAGTGGATGAACGCCCTCCGCGCCCCCGCAAACGCTCAAATTCCATGTGCTTTTCCCCAATATTGGAGCTTTCCTCACTCATGCCTGCATCGTAAAAGCGTGTTCCCACCAGGGCAACGGTCTGTGTATAGGCCTCCTGCGCTGCCCAGGGGGCGCTGCGCAAGCGGCTTTCGGGCAGTACTTCCGGGTAGTACAAAGCTGCGCGGGTCCCATAGGATCCCGTGTTGACAGAAGCAAAATGAGCTCGACGCTCTCGATTATGGTCACCAGCTCATCCCCGACGCGTGCGGCCTATTTCAGCGATCAACTTGGCATTAGGGGAAAAATCTTTGCAGCGCTAAACACGTTTACAGCGCCGACGAAAGTGCCGGGACCGTGACGGCGTCTGCTACTCGTAGGCTCACCGATCGATGGTCGTACGAAGTGAAATTTTAAGAGAAATTTCTAGTTTAAAATAATACTCTAGGTGACAAAGACTTTTCAAAAACAGCCGATCAAAAAATAAGAGTAAAGCAATCAACGACGATCGCGCTTTAAAAAGCCAGCGAGTCCGGCGGTCCGCAGGCTCGCCTGCTGCGGTGCGCCGCTCTTCTGCGTACCTGCACACTATGCGTGCACTTTCATTAAACAGGTCTCGTGTGCGTTGCCGTTACAAATACATGGTGCAGCGTTAGCTTGCTGTTTTGTTGCGTGTCTCAGTGACAAAATGCCGCGACCGTCAGAAGCGTGAAATCTAGCTGTTTTGCGATTCCGAAATTAGTGGCCGTAAAACAAAGTGGTCGGGCGAACTAAGAGGCCGCTCGCTTTCCTTGTTTGCTCTCACTTTACTTAATTACGCTCTTGCAGCATACATTCCCAGTTCTCACTTAATAGCCTAGAATGAGAGTCAGCAACCGCCGAGTTCCATGCAGCCGACACGGCGGAGGGCTGGACGGCAAATGGGAAGGGGGGGGGGGGGGGGAGAGGAGGAGGGCTTTGAATGCAAAGAGAAAAAATTCAGCGAATTTCTAATAATATTTGACAATAATCTGGCGAAGTGTGAAGATGGGGGGGGGGGGGGGGGGGGGCAATTCAACTGGAGGACGCCAATTCCCTGGTCTTGTCTCGCTGTCTAACTCCATTTGAAGTCAAAACTGGCGTGTAGGCGTTCAGATTCGACGACCCCTGCACTAGAAAACCAACACAGTCGGTGATGATCGTATGTAAATATTCGGGGCCCCGAGCCGTGTATGCGGCTGTGTTATGGTATGCTGTGTTATTAGATGTACACATCTCTGCAAGCAGCGGGCATGTGATTTGGTGCATGTTTTGCGTCCTTTAAAGGGACACTGAAGTGATATGTAAACATTGCGGGATTACTTGCGCAAATTGTAGTCCGGAGTCCCCAGGCCATGTTACGACCTCTCTGGGCGCGTTTACGCGATTTTATTTAGTAGAAAAATTAATTCGAAAATGCTGTCCTCCTCTCTTTACGCTCGCCCATTTTCTGCGGCGTTTTCGTGTGACGTCACGAGGAGCGCGCTACTGCACGGCTCCCCGGCCTTCAGACAGAGACAGTCGGCCCAGCGTTTCGTCCGCCGGCCGACGACGGGTCGTCGCAATTCGTTCGCTCAGTTGAAACGAAGCCAGGACACGTTTGTGAATGGAAGAATGGGCCTTTATTTACTTGGTTAGTTTGTACACTGTATCTAGCTCCAAGTCAAGATCGCTTCACACAAGCGCTTCACAAGCGCACCTGCGGTGCTTCGCTGACTGGTACGCCAGTAGGAAAATATAAGGCCTCTTGAAGGCGGGAGAAGAGTCAGCGAAGTCAATATAGGTACTAGGAAATAAAATCAACTGATATTTTTACCGTACAGCGTAAAAATAGGGTGCGGGTAGCACTTTTTTGCGCTGGGCGAACAAGCACAGCGGTCAGCAGCACGACTTCGCATCTGCGAACGCTTTTCCGTCTAAGAAATGCAATTGCTAGACGTGAGCTATTGTGGAAACTCGGGGGATGCTTACTGCACGAGCGCTATACAACAAATAGTCACCTAAGCTGCTTGAAATGCCAAAACTAAATAAAAGTGCAAACTTGTTGTACAATATATACCTTATATTACCAAGGCAGGCGGTACCCGTCCCGTGGCCGAGTTGTCTAGGGCGCTAGGTATGTCGCCCCAAGTGTTTTCAAGTCACGAGTGCTTTTTTTTGTTTTTGTAAGTTAACTTTTTCGTTTTCTGCCGATGTTTTCTAAATTGAGTTCACCTTTTTTTGGGCCGCAACGTTCATGGCTCCACGAACTAGTTCACAGAACGCGCGCAGGCTGGCACTGGTGCGCTAGCGAGTTCTCGTTGGCGTGCTGTTGCCATAAGCACCGACTGCTTGCGAGCAGTGGGCACATGCCAGAATGAACAGACCCTTGGCCTGTTGGGAACACGCTTTTTGCGGTGCAGGCATGAGTGAGGCAAGCTCCAAATATGGGGCAAATGCGCATTACATTTTGGCGTCTGCGGGTACGCGGAGGGCGTCCATGCACTGCGTAGGCCTCGGCTAGTGAATGGTATACGATTCCAAGCCGTCCTGGGAGGCTTATCTTTATGCATTTTTACAGCTGACAACACGACAGAAGCGCGGTACGATGATTACTGAGTTATTGAGAATGCCCATCCAACAACGCCACCGGTTGTGTTTTACAGAACCGAAACCGAAACCGAAACTTGTTTGGGTGCTCACCTTGGGCATCGTCCAATCACGGTGCCCGCTCCTCCCAACGTCAAAGCTTTAGTTAGTACGGCTGCCGCAAACCGCGCATGGTAGTTTTTCTTCTTTCGCGCTTTGTAAAATAATTACTGATTTGTCAACTGGATGAACGATGAAAAGTGTGCTAATTTGAGCCAGTGTACGCAGTGCAAGGAAAAACGGGAGCTTGACAAATTCACTTCAGTGTCCCTTTAATAGCGCTTAATTTGTTTGTTTGGCGCTATTGCCCCACCTAATCGCTAGTATACATGTACCCTGCCGTTCGTAAATCGTGCGGCGTAAAACGTTACGCAAGAATCATTTAGTTTGCGAAAATACGAAACAAAATTTCCACTCGTTTCAAAGGCGGTGCCAGGCCAGCAGTGTCAGTTGAGTCGGCTGCGCAATTCTTGCGTTCGCTTGAATGTTCCCACTGAAGCAACCTTTTGCAGTTACATCAGTATATAGGATGAGCAGCGTTCCGTGTTTATGCCACTCGTGAACTTTCCTTTGTCGACCTCAAGCAAGAAGAAAAAACTAACTGTCGTCAGACAGTTAAATCACCCGACCTGGCGATACTGTTTCACGGCGCGACCACCGCGACAGCTCGCTCGAAAGAAAGCCGACAAATCGGCTTCTTTTAGCGGATATTATTTTGTTTAGCCTCTGCAACTACTTTAAGGGCTATTTCATACAGTATGCAGTCATTTAAACACGCCACAAAGTGCCACAACCAACTTCCACTCTGGCTTTATTGAAAACACATGGAGGGCGGCGAGGGTCGTCTGCTTTTGTATACCCAGAGGTGTCGGCCGCTAGGGGCTCTGCATGTCGCCAAAACTCCAGCGCAGGAGTCCTATTCTGGCCTGTGCCCACTGCCCGCAAGCAGACGGTGCTTATGGCAACAAAACGCTAAAGAGAACTTATTGCTAGCGCGCCAGTCAGCCTGCGCGCGTTCTGTGAACTAATTCGTGGAGCAGTGAACGTTACAGCCCTAACAAAAGGTGAACTCAGTATAGAAAACATCGGCCGTAAACGAAAAAGCAACTTAAAAAAAATGAACCCCCGGCGATTCGAACTGGTGACTTGCAAAGCAGTTGCAATAACAAACCCAACGCTCGAGACCACTGGGCGACGGGCGAGCGCTGCTGACGTAAGAAATATAAGGTAATATAATGTATAGACATTTTACACTTTTATTTAGTTTTAACATTTAAGCAGCTTAAGTGACTATTTGTTGTATTGCGCTGTGCAGTAAGCATCCCCCAAGTTTCCACAATATCTCACGTCTAGCAATTGCATTTCTTAATCGGAAAAGCGTTCGCAGATGCGTAGTCGTGCTGCTGACTGCTGCGCTTGTTCGCCGAACGCAAAAAGTGCTTCCTGCACCCTAATTTTACGCTGTACGGTAAAATTTCCAGTTGATTTGATTTCCTTAGCACCTATATTGACTTCGCTGTCTCTTCTCCCGCCTTCAAGTGATCTTATATTTTCCTACTCACGTACCAGTCACGAAGCGTCGCATGTGCGCTTGTGTAGCGCTTGTGTGAAGCGACCTTGACTTGGAGCTAGATACAGTGTACAAACTAACAAAAATTACACCATCTTCCCGTGGGGAACCCTGATGAGGATGCAAAGCATCGTGGTGGTTCCGTGTGGTTTTATTGTTTTGTCGTTATGCTCAGTGATCTGGTGTTTACTAGCGCCAGAGGGAATTCCGCGTCCGTGTCCACACCGAGGGAAAAGGCACGCAAGTACTGTTCTGTTACCGTGAGTAGGCGGTGGTTCTCGAGGCGCCGAAACTCGTCCATCATGTTCTTGTCGATGTTGTCGTCTCTGTGGTAGAATCGGTGGTCTCCGTCAGCGTTGGTGAGATAAAGGTTGTTGACATTGGTGCCCCGGCTGAGAGAGGCGGAGACCCATATCTGGGAGGAGCGAGCTCGCGCCAAGCCGGCGCTACGGACCTACAGTACACACAAAAAAACTATCTGCAGGGAGAAGTTCTATGATAACAGTCGTGGTAGCTCCCTGCTGTTCGAGGCGCGCTCGGGAACTCTGAGAACTGCTGTGTGGTGGGCCAAGTGCGGAAGGCAGGGCGAAGTGTGGTGCGCGGCGTGTGGAGTGGAGGAGGAGACATTAGAGCCCGTTGTGCTCGACTGTAAGGCAATCCAGCCCCACCAGCCTAGTGGGACCACACTAGAGCAGGCGTTGTGTTTTGAGCCAAGCCAACCCCCAGGGGGCGGCCCAATACCCAGCGAGGAGAGTGAAGGAAAAGGTGGTGCGGCAGCAGTGGAAAGTGAAACGCCGGTAGTGGCCACCGAGCAGACGAAGCGGCATCTTGATAACTGGTTTGGACGTCGGAGGAGTGGCGTTGTAGGCTAGGAACGGTGCGGAACACTTTTCCGCACGTTGTGCTCCACCCGATGCAAAGGGAACAGCCATCAAAACATCATCATCATCATCAGCAATGTACACGTCCTCCTCTTCGGAGCTTTGTGTTGTTCTCCTTCTTCTTCGGCGGTTCCCCTACGACAAAATGACTGATTCTGTCGGAACGCCGGCGAGCCGTGTAGTACCGCAGCCAATTGCCAGATCATCTTCTCCTGTCGTCACACGAAAACGCCACACAAAAAGGGCGATGGTGCAGAGAGGAGGACAGCATTTTCGAACTGATTTTTCTACTAAACAAATTCGCGTAAACGCGCTCAGAGTAGTAAAAACAGGGCCTAGGGACTCCGGACTACAATTTGCGCTCGTAGTCCCGCAATGCTTATAAATCACTTCAGTGTCCCTTTAAAAGACGTAAAGCGCCAAGGGTACTACGTCTGTTAGTTGAGTTCTACAAAACATTTCCTTACCTTTGGGGCACTCACCATTGCACAGCCTTAAACTATACCCTTTCAACTCACCTACTCCAAGTTGTGTCAAACGAGGTAGAATATTTGTAACAAGAAAAAATTCCAGGGAATGCAATAAACCCATGAGTTGGCGTTTATCACCTTGTTAGAGGGGACTATGAATTCATGCCGACAAAACATCCGCACCTTCTGCAACCAGGAGTAATAAAGTCATGGCAAGAATGTTGCGTGGCGGACAGGCTGCAAGTTTTGAACGTGTTGAGTGTAGATAAAATAGGATACACAAAAAGCAGACATACCAGGGGCTGGATTGTTTCGTTATATAAGGAGCAGGTGTTGCATAGAGTAGAGCAAAAGTACATATTTGCGACGTAAACAGCCGCTGGATACCCGCAACAATTCATTAATGCCTTTGCCGTCATTTACAAAGGCAAGCAGAGAGGCTTAGTGATAAAAAAACACGCAGTAACCCACCCAGGTGTAACGAGATCCGTCCGCAAGTCTTTCTCCGCAACTCTTCGTTTCAGCAATTGAACCTTTCTTTAAAAAATATTGTAATCAACACTAACATTTAGGACCTACAGTTACTAGGAGTCAAAAAGTTAAAGTAACGGCTGCGCAGACAATGTCACACTGCACCACAGGATGCAGTGTGACAGCGTAGTGAATGTTCTCAATAACCTTGAGGTGTATTCTGAGATAACCGGTGCAAAACTGAACTTTTCGAAAAGTAGAGCTATAAGCCCAGGCCCATCGAGAAAGCAAAACATGGTATCCGAAAATTTGGCCATGTAAATATTATTTCCAATACCCACATTTCAAGAGGGGTTGTACCTATAGGGAGTGAAGACCGCATCGCTCACGTTCTCAAAAGCTTCGAGATGGTATCCTGTGCTAGACGAAGCAAAACTGAACTTCCAGAATTGTAGATCTTGAAGCCTCGGCCCACCGAGGAAAAAAACGAAGTATTTCAGTAGTAAGTCATGTACAAAACCTGGCATTACCTTCACTTCAAGTAAAGTATAACAAAAACATGACACCGAGCACTTAAGCAACTAAAAGAGACTGTTGAAAAATCTCTCACGCACGTATTCCCGTTCGCACGGTACGTAACACGTGCTCACCAGTGTTGCGGATAGGTATCACCTATCCATTCCAATTCTAATCCAAGGAATTAAAACTTGTCGTGATTAGATTCTTTTCAATATGCAACATGAATATGACGTTATCATACGGGTTGAAAACTGCAAAATGATGCAAAATGTGACAATTTTCACCGAAGTTGGGAGGTTGTTGCGGGTTGGTTACATATTTCGTGCATAACACCTACCCAATGCAAAAATTTACCATCCCTTCCCAACGAAAGTAGACGCAAGAGCAAAATTTAAAAGTGCGTCTAACCGATCGTCAACCCTTCAAATACCAAGCCGCAAGCAAAGAACAACCCACCCCGCGACCATTTTTCGCGCACTAAGTAAACGCAACAACTAACGGTCGAAATTTAACCGTTCGCTGGTTCATGAGGTAAAGGTAATCTATTGTATTCCTTTATGATCGGTGTGTGTTGTCCTATTTTTTCATTTTTTGCAATTTTCAAGGAAGTGCTTTGACCCAATAGAAGCCGAAGTTCGGATATTTATATATATATATATATATATATATATATATATATATATATATATATATATATATATATATATATATATATATATATATAGACGGTATTCATTCAAAAGTTTAGCGGGCGATTTTCTTCGCTTGGCCACACTGAAAGCCGCCATGTCTGTGGCCACTGCTAGCGCATGCGCTGTGCGCCCACATCTCGAGAAAAAAAAAAAAAACACCGGTGTCCCGTTTGTCGTCTGCCGCGTTTCAACCCAATTATCGGTAGTGGCGTCAAGAGATATATTATTAATCGCATTCACATTACGTGGTGGCGCTCTACCTGCCATCGATAACTTCGCATCACCGGAGGATGAAACCGCGGCAGCGAACGGCCGGAACGGCGCTAAAGTCCGACACTGCTGTTGGCTGCCGCCGTGGATGCCGACGCAAGTGCACCCGCACCGTATCCACGACTGTGTCTGGTAAGTTCCCTCTAATACATGGTTGATCACAAAAACCGAATAATTTCTTTGGAGAGCTGTTTCACGCGTACGCCGAGTTAGCGATGGTAGCGAATGCGAGGCCGCTTCCCGAGCCGTGCTGTAACCCGAGCGCTGACGGATCGCAAGCGCACGGCAACATTTTCTGCATATGCCTTCGGGCGATCGCTTTTCCGCGAGCATACGCGTGACTTATCGCGAAGCAGTCGCACGCATACATGGGCTCTAACGTTTTTATCGCTCTACCTACTCGTGCACGCCCCCGTGTGCCAACGTGTTTTCAAATAAATTGGAATGAAAACTTAGGCAGGCAGCAATGCGCCACCATCAGCTTCGCAGTCACCAGTCGCGGTCGCACGCTGGATGCCTTGTCGGTTGTTCGTACGAGGGATAAAAACAGGCGCGCTCTTGTTTTTTATTTAAATCGCGGCAATCACTGACACTGACGATCACTGACATCACTGAGATTTTCTTCAGACTCCAATTCCAGAGAAAATCTGCTGTTGCAGTGACCAACGCGTTCCGCTGGTGCCGTGTAGATTCAATGCGCAAGTCTTGACGCAGAAAAATTACTAGGACCCAGATTTCGGAAGTGTAGTGGACGCGCATTTCACGGCGCGCTGAAGGTGCGTTTCTCACGCTCGCTCGGGCGGCGGTTCGCGTTACCGGACCCGCCGGATGTGTGACGCGTGAGCTATCGTGTTCCACGCCTGCGCCGCCGCGCCATCGGGGACCGGGGGGGGGGGGGGTTTATTTCTCTTCGCTTAATAAGGCACTTGAGTTCCAGCAACCGGTCGGTGTGGTCGCTTTCATCGTCGCTCGTCAGCCGACGAGACATGGTGTCAGAAGTGGGATAAAGTTAGCGACACATCGATCAATTATTAATAGCAATCAGTCTAAGGTGCGTAGCCTGCAAAACACGCTATGGCGGATGGAGATCCTTCTATCCAGTTCAGCGGCACCGGGCTTCAACCGCCACCGAAATTCGATTTTGGGAACCCAAGCTCTTGGAAAGAATGGGTCTACCAGTTCGACGACTATTGCTATGCATCTGGGCTCTACCAACGCGCCGGGAGAAGTACAGGTCAGAACGCTTCTTTACGACATGGGCTCCCAAGACGCCCGCCGCGTTCTCGACACTCTAGCATTGTCCAGCGAAGTCTGGAGCTCGCTAGAAGAAGTTCACCAATCACTTCATCCACCCGGTTAACGAGGTCTACGAAAGTGTCCGCTTCCACCGTCGAACCCAGGGCGAAGGCGAGACCGTAGACGAGTTCTACACTGCGCTGCGTACACTTGTCAAAAAGGGCAACTACGCCTCAGCGGAAGTGGAAGAACGACTCGTTCGAGACAGGTTCGTCGTGGGTCTCCGGGACTCTAACCTTGTGGACAAACTGTGCCGAACACAAAAGCTTACCCTTGAAGAAGCAAGACTACAGGCTCGCATCAACGAAGATGCCGTGAAAGCCCGTGCAGCAGTGTTCCAAAAAGAGCCGAATCCTGCTCACGTTGTGGCCGAGGCCAAAGTTCAAAAGCGCTTCCAAAAGCCGCGACATGGCTCGGATTCTCAAGGGAGCTCCGGCAAGCGTGTTACGAAGTCCAACACAAGCGACGCTACCACGAGCTGCAGATACTGCGGTCGACCAACGCATCCTCGAGCAGATTGCCCAGCTAGGCAAGCCAAGTGCAAAGGGTGTAATCGGATTGGACACTTCGAAGCAGTCTGCGAAAAGAAAAGCAAGAAGAACATGGGAGCTCTCACACTGCACTCCGTAGCAGCCATCACCAGAGCCAAGTTCGTAAAAGTGGCCGTCAACGGACTACGCTAACTTCAAGGTTGACTCGGGTGCGGAGGTGACAGTGGTACCGGACTCGTTTCCAGGCATACCGAAACAGCTGCAAAAGCCAGAAGGTGAGCTTACGGGCCCAGGAAATTACTCCCTCACCGTTCTCGGAACATTCCAAGCGAAACTGAGCTGGAAAGGCAGGTCTACAGTGCAAACAGTGTATGTTGTGCCTTCGCAAGACCCGCCGCTTCTTGGATTCCCTGCGATACAGGCTCTCGGAGTTATACGGTTCGTGGACAGTGTAACGGATTCTACCGTCACTTTGAAGGACAGTCTCTTCGATGGCTTGGGCGAGCTGCAAGACGAATACGTGATACGTCTCCAACCAGGCGCCAAACCGTTCTCACTCAGCGTGCCGAGAAGAGTACCGATTCCGCTTCACAAACCAGTTCGAGAGGAGCTCACCAAGCTCGAATCCCAGGGAGTCATCCAACGGGTGGACCGTCCCACACCATGGTGTTCCGGTATGGTGGCTGTTCCAAAAGCAGGAGGAGGCTACCGAATATGCGTTGACCTCACCCGACTCAACGAAGTCGTGCTTCGGGAGCGTCACATACTACCCTCAGTCGAGAACATCCTGGGACGCCTCGGATCAGCAAAGGTATTCTCTAAGCTCGATGCTACCGCTAGCTTTCACCAGGTGAAGCTTTCAGAAGAAAGTCAAGAACTCACTACGTTCATAACACCAATGGGAAGATTCTGTTTCCAAAGGCTACCTTTTGGAATCTGCTCAGCGCCAGAATATTTTGAGCGACAGATGAGCAGAATTCTGGAAGGCCTCGAAGGAGTTGTGAGCATGATTGACGACATTCTTGTCTTCGGAGCACCGCAGCAAGAGCATGACCAACGTCTCAAGCAGGTGTTATAGCGCTTGGAAGAAGCGGGAATCAAGCTGAACCGCAAGAAATGCACGTTCTCTGCAAACCAAGTCAAGTTTCTTGGAGTCGTGGTTAGCGCACAAGGAATCAGTCCCGATCCAGAAAAGGTCGAGGCCTTGGCCAAGCTACCAACCCCATCGGATGTCAGCGGTGTCCGAAGACTGCTGGGAATGGTGAACCATGTGGGCCGCTTCATTCCTCATCTTTCCGACATCACAGCACCGATCAGGGCATTGCTTCAAAAGAGAAAACATGGCTTTGGGGACCGTGCCAGCAAGCTGCTTTCGACAAGCTCAAAAGCTTGCTCAGTTCAGAGGTCTGCATGGCTAAATATGACCCATCGTACCCCACGGTTGTGTCAGCTGACGCAAGCTCATACGGTCTCGGAGCCGTATTGCTTCAAGATCAACCATCGGGAGAACGACGAGCGGTTGCTTACGCCTCACGATCCCTAACGGACACTGAAAGCCGCTACAGTCAAACAGAAAAAGAAGCTTTGGCTGTGACGTGGGCTGTCAAGAGGTTCGACCAGTTTCTGAGGGGCATCGCATTTCAAGTCGAAACGGATCATCGTCCTTTAGTCACGCTCCTGGGATCAGCAGAACTCGACATGATTCCGCCCAGAATCCAGCGCTTGCGAATCCGTCTTATGCGCTATCAGTTCACTGTTCTCTACGTCCCTGGCAAGCTGATTGCCACGGCAGACACGCTGTCAAGGGCTCCTATTCAGGGACACGATCCTGAGCGAAGTCAATGGCAGACAGACTCCATCGAGTTATTCATCGGGGAAGTCGTTACAGCAGCTGCCAACCTCATGTCCTCCCGCATGGATGCCTTACGCAAGCACCAAGCGGAAGACGGCATCTGTTCTGGGCTACTCCGCTTCTGTGAGAAAGGATGGCCAGAAAACGTCTCAAAGGTTCCAGTTCATCTAAGGGAGTACTGGAAGGAAAGAGGCAACATCACAGTGTGCGATGGCTTCTTGCTCAAAGATCGCCGCATCATTATTCCAAGCCTGATGCGCCGTGAGGTACTTCAGCAAATCCACGAAGGCCACCAGGGCATTGGACAGTGCAAGGCAAGGGCAAGGGACGCAGTATGGTGGCCTACCCTTAACAGCGAAATTGAGCAGCTCGTAACATCGTGTGAGAAATGCGCTCAGACGAGAGTTCAGCGTTCGGAGCCACTAATCGCAACACCGACTCCAAATCGGCCATGGCAGCGTGTAGGCGCCGACTTGTTTGAACGGAACTCACTACATAATCGTGGTGGACTACTATCGTTTTCCGGAAGTAATCAGCTTGTCGTCGACCACCTCCACAGCTGTCATTGCGGCTGTCAAGAGCACGTTCGCGCGACATGGAATACCTGATGTGTTCGTGTCCGACAATGGCCCGCAATTTTCGTCACGGGTGTTCGCCGAGTTCGCGCAGACCTACGGATTTCATCACATCACGAGCAGCCCGGGCTACCCACAGTCAAACGGCGAGGCAGAACACATGGTGCGGACCACGAAGGATCTTTCACAAAATCCAAGGACCACACATGGCGCTTCTGGTGTACCGCGACACGCCCAGGAGTGAGCGGATACAGCCCGTCGCAGCTCCTAATGGGCGGACGTCTGCAAACGACAGTGCCGAAGATGCCAGACACCCTGCAATCGGAGTGGCCACCACACGATGAAGTTGCAGCTAAGAATAAAGCTAACCAAATAAAACAAAGTCAAGACTTCAACCGTCGTCACGCCGCCCACCAACTCCGCCCACTCGCTGATGGGGAGGATGTGTGGGTGCAGGATATGTCATGCGCAGCAAAGGTGCTCAGCCCAGCAAGAAGACCACGCTCATATGTGGTGGAAACACCGACAGGCATCATTCAGCGCAACCGTTGGCATTTGGTGCCGTTCAACGGTGCAGGCATGCCTGATGGCCTTGCGTCTGACAGTTATTCAAGCACAGACGAAACCAGCCAGCAGTGACGGTCGAAAGCTCCGCGGATCAAACCCGCCGGATGTGGGACGCGTGAGCTATCGTGTTCCACGCCTGCGCCGCCGCGCCATCGGGGACCGGGGAGGTTTATTTCTCTTCGCTTAATAAAGGCACTTGAGTTCCAGCAACCGGTCGGTGTGGTTGCTTTCATCGTCACTCGTCAGCCGACGGGACAGGAAGTACCTTAATTTTGAGGAATGAAAAAAATTGGGCGTTTTAATTAGTGAACAAAGCGGAGTAACGCTAGTCCCATCTTTGGCTCGTTCC
>JABSTR010000510.1:0-49864 GCA_013339765.2 Haemaphysalis longicornis | reverse complement strand
AGTATGAGGCGCGGTGCATGCTTGAAGTGAAACTTCGAACTCATTGTGGTGTTATAAAACGCTGAGTTATTGCTACCTTTCGCAGCAAGCTTGCGAGGAACGGGAATGGGACGATCGACACTGCAGAAGTGGCGGCGCAGGCTACATCGCCGAAAATGTTCAAGCACAGTATGATAGCGGGACAGGCTATTATTGCACGCTAGTAGTAATGGTTCATCTATCTGAAGGGAAATTTAATGCCAAAAGGGAGCGGCTAAACATACCAGCGTTACTCAAATTGCGATCGTAGTGAACGTGCGTGCGCCTTAGGGATTGAAATGGGAGGGCTTGTGGGTTGGGACAACTGTCACCTCGCTTTGCACAACTTCTGCCGTGGCTGTACACCTGTGTGTTAAGCCGCATCCAGGATTACAAAAATAATAATTTCGGCATTCGCATGATAACAAAATGTCTTATGATTGCTTAGTTCTTCAATTCGATATTTCCAACGGCGCTCCACGCTATTTAGGCATAGAGTAATTTAAAAATGGTTTGTGAAAAGGTAGTGCAGTAGAAAAAACTGTATTGAAATGCTGTTTCAGTGTTATGTACGCTCAAAACCGATTGAAAAGTGCACTTTTCACCCCGGAGTTGCCTGATTTGATTTTTTAGGCTCCTAAGGTGACAAATGTTTTTCTTCTGCTCAAAATCTAGGTTCTTCTGCCACAAATCGAGATTTCGCTGTTCCGAAAACTGCTCCTAAATCTGATTCAGCGGTCTCACCCCTGGTAATGGCAAATGTGTAAACCTTCGTACAAGCATCAGATGGTACGTCCGATGAGCCGGCAGCACCGGTTGAACTGTCCCGCACGCATCAGATGGTGCGGCAGACTCTACCTAGCAATTGTGTGGGGTGTGGGAGTTTGCAAATCCGCACGATAAACCCGCCACTACTGCGCTTCGCGTTTGAGACAGAGTGTTTGCTTATCCGGCTGCTGACGGAGCGAGGGGAACGCTGAAGGTCAGTCTCCTTTCGCTGAAGTGGGAAGCGGGAGCAGTGGGATCGTTGGCTCCGCGCTTCCGGAGTGCGTGCGTCTCGATGCCGGCAAGAGTGTGCTTGAAATTGCACTTGGGCAGTAAGAGCTTCGCGTGACTGTGCAGGGGGCTCATTGATCGCAGGGGATCGCCAGTCTTTGTAAGAGACTGACTCTCAGGCGACTGATACTAGTCATGTGCACCCGTAAGCCGCTTGTATTGTGGGTGGCACTGGGTGGCTCTGTGGCAGCTTGTATTGCTGCGAGTGAGTTGCAGGTGCCCCGCCTGTTTGTTGCTGACGCGGCTTTGCCAACCAACGCACCAGGCCGAAATACCCAAGATGGGTGTTTCGATGCCGACAACTCGTAGTCAGGTGAGCTGCCTCCAGGGGAGGGTGGCTGCTGAGGCACAGTTGCAGGACTCGTGATTCTGCGAGCAAGCAAAGGGCGCGGGGAGAATCCTAGGACATGCAGCTTTTGTTGCCCTATTTGGTGAGAGCTTTGATACGGTTTCTGGCCAGTCGCGGGAGATTGTGGGAACCGTCTGCACCAGTTGGTGAGGGTGAGACCTTCTGCAAATGGGTACCACCGGGAATCGCATCAGTAACCACTGCAACAGAGAGTGGGGATGGCCTGCTGAGCCAGTGGTGAGGCCAAACGCGGCCAGCGGCCTTCTGACGGCCAACCATACGGGAGGACCTGTGGTCGAAGCGGCCACGGTACCCTGGAGGTGGCTGCATCTGGCGTGTACGCAAGCGGAGCAGCGCGAGTCTTTGGGCAGCCGCAGTTGACACCGTCGTTCCTGAACCCACCTCTAGCTGAGAGGGTGGGTCGCATCATTACGCGACCCCGGTGTTCATCGGCTGTGGCTACTCCCGGGCCTGCCAACCTGCTGTGTTGCCCAGCTGCGAGAGACTCGGAACGTGTGCAGTGTGTTTGCTGGTTTGTGAGGCGAGCATTGCGACAGCGGGATTGTGTGGCACACCTTGGTGTGGACTGGCATAGGAGTGGTGTATGGTGGCGGTTTCGCTGACTTGAGGCGTTGCGACGAGTGTTGGGAAATGTGGCGTCACTCGAGTTCGAGGGGCGCCCAGTCTTTAGGGGAAGGAGTGGGAATTGTGGAGACCTGCGACTTGCGATCCCAGGCCAGTGCGCGCTTTGGGAAAAGAAGGGAAGCTCCGAAAACCGGCCAGGCGCGCAGCTGGTTTAACAACAGTGCCTTGAAAGATGGCGCCACGACTCCACGCGCTGGCTCCGCGAACGTGTGCACGCAGGAGATGTGGATGTCTGAAGACAGTGGTGGAAGAAAGTGGCCGCGGCGCGCCATGTATCTGAGGTGGGGACTGTTGTCGCGTGCCTTGAGTGCCTCCCATTGTCATCATGATTGGATGGCGTGATTTGTGAATGGCATCGAGCTTTGTGTTCGTGTGGTTTGGGACCTCCCAAGTAGATGGCTGTGCTTCGGCACTCCTGTCTGCCGTGTGCAGGCCGAGGGCTTTTGTTTTTAGTTAATTTTATGTTGCCTCACAATACTTCTGTGTTCTCGTATCAGGGAGCCTTGCTGGGCTGCCGTAGATGCGGGGGCCCACGTGGTTGATACGCTGAGAGCAGCGTTGTGGCCTGCACCGGAGGACTGGCTGGGTGTCCCCAAGAACCCCAAATATTCCACAACTTCTTCTGGACATTTGCACGTTCTTGTGGGATAAATAGAGGTCACTTAGTGTTTCTTATGGTTTGTGAATGCGAAAGTGTGAATGTCCAATTGTGAATGTCTGAGAAGCCTTGTTTTGTGCCTCGCCTTGTCGAAGGGTTTCGTTATCATGCTGGTGGACACACTTTGCTTTGCGCAAATCCATCTTTCGAATCGCTTCGATCCGTCTCCTAAACGTTGCACCCCTGCTGGTTCCTCCCGTCATGTAATGGGAGTGTTGGCGATGGGGAATTCGGCTGCTTGTCTGGCCGCTCCCTTCATCTGCTATGCGTTGGCATGGGTGATTACCTCTGTGCTTTACTGTGTATAATTTCGGGCTGTGCAGTGCCTCGCATGATGGAACGCCTCCAAAGGAGTTGTTTGACAGATACTTGCAACGATAGTATCTGATTTTAAGGCAGACCTCCATTGTTCGGAGGGGTCATTGGAGCAGCTTAGGGACGCTGACCAATACTCTTGCTTTGGCTGCGCCAGTGGCGGAATGTCGTGTAAAAACAGCATTCATTGTGCTACCCTCTGGGTGTGCCACAGTCTGGTACCTTCCTAATACATTAGTTGCCTGGTGCTTGCCCCAGTTACTGTTTGTAGCGACGCATGCTTGAGCAGCAAACTTTTGTGCAGCTCCTGTTTTTGCTGTTGCAGCCATGAATTTTCTCCATGTGTCGGGAAGGTCCTTTTGGTGACCAGTGTTTTTCTCGCGACCAGTGCAAGATTCCCAATGAAACATGAAACTTGGTGGCAAAGAGATACTCGCGACCAGTGCAAGATTCCCAATGAAACATGAAACTTGGTGGCAAAGATATAGGACCAACTTACTTTGCTTGCAGGATTGGGCGGGCATCTGAAGCTTCGTTTGGTGATAGCCCTTCCAGATACGTTCAAATAAAGACTTTTTTTTTTTTTTCTCCAAGTGGCGTGAGAAAGGTTGCTCAGGTGGAGATTTGTAAACCGTGCATCTCAAATTTGTTTGAACTTTTTCAAAGATTCTCATTTCCAGTGTGTTCCCTGTGGTTGCGAAAGGAACTTCTGGATTCTATGTAGCCGGTTGCGCGCAATAGCTTCTCTAGCTTTGAGAAATACCCAGCAAGAAGATAATGCCTCAGCTTAAAACGCAATTTCCCGGTGAACAGCTGATTGGTGACTTTCAGTGCTGGGACTCGTCTTCCGATTCGGTGGTTTACTCTGATCTTCTGAAGGTCTTCACACACGGACACACCAGGTGTTTGCAAGGGGTAGCTCGCGACTGACTTGTGGGCCCACAGTTCTTGCTGCAGAAACAAAACTGAAAGTGGTCGGTCCGCTTCAGAATCGGCCATCATATTATGTAGGACCATAGCAACAACCAGTGGCCATCGCAATAGCCAGTTTTGGGGTTTGAAGTCAAAAATTATTTCACAAATGGCAGGCTATTGGCATCTTTGGCCGGTACTGTGGGAACTGAAATCAACCCCCGAAGGACTTCCAATTCACTGTTAGTGTTCTCGTCACAAAAATCAAGTGCTGATGATGCACTGTAGTTATGGGCAGTTCGCCTTTTTTTTTTCTTTTGCAAGTGGTGGCTGTCAACACCCACTTTTAGTTTTACCTTCAGTTTCTGCAGATTTTTGTCCGAAGCCACTTTTGCCACTCAAGTGTAAGTGAAACGGATTCTGAACGCACATTTCATTAGCCAAACCGCTAAACGGCTTTCCTCCTCTTTGAAGTGCCTCAAACACAGTGAAACTGGACACTGACATCACGATCGATGCTCAACGATAGGTGCAGCTAGAGAATGATTGACGTGCTTGCAAACGTGCAAGCAGGGAATCTGGAAACAGTTTGTAAATAGCTTTAGTTGAAAACTCTACTATGCAGAGGTGTTGTACTCGCGTTTTGCTGACCCTACTTTGTCAAAAAAATAATAGGAGGGGGGGGGGGGTGGATAAATTCTTGCTTTATTTGTTTGTTTCCAAGCTAGAAAGCATGTTCCAGCCCTAGAGAAAGGCCAAGAAAGTTTTAGGGGAGCGATAATTGGGTTCTACTACTTGTTTGGTTTCGGTCATGGGCAATAGTTAATACAGGTTAGACATGCTGGCAGTCTGTGAAGACTGCCTCTATGTTGTCTGAGCTGATATCACCAAGACTGTGAGAATCGTGGTGCAATGAATTCAACCTTTTGAATTTAATTTCGCAATGAAAAAAATGTATGCAGATCGTCCTAACAAACTTGCAGTGTGAACGTGAACATTTTCTCTTTAACCACAAGTATAGAGGGTACAAGTAGAGTTAAGATAATTAAAATTAACCCTTTGCAAAAAAAATGTGCGCCAATACACCCCGTGAAGGTGGTTGGAAAGTGAAGCTGTAAACGACGCCCACAACGAAAACCATGCGATGTCACTTGAATTCACACACGTGGCTCTACAAATAGTAAAACCAGAGACAAGGAAAATGCACTTAACCACACCCTTTATTACTTCATAGGGATATTCTCTGCTAAGGTTAAATCAATGCATGATTCATGAACGGTGGTTGGTTGAGTTCTATCGGTGAAGCACATGAAGGGAAACATTTTTTTATATAAAATTAGAGGAAGCTCAAACCCGCTGTTAGAACGCATGGCATTTCGCTTGTTCTATGTCTCTGTCGCCGCTGCCGGAGGCGAAGAGATCATCTGCAGAGACTAAGTGAAATGACATGCGTTGGTGTGAGCTTACTTTCATTTTTACAATCTTCAAATCTTCTGGAGAGGCCTTTTCTAATAATGGGCATAAACACGCCATGAACTCGGCATGAGGTGGCAGGTTCAATTCCCGGCTGTGGCGGCCACTTTTCTGATGGAGGTGAAAAGCAAAAACGCCCGTGTACGAGATTTCGGCGACCGTTAAAGATCTCCAGGTGGTCGAAATTAATCGGAGCCGTCCACTACAGCGCGCCTCATCGCCTGCGTTGCTTCAGCACGTTAGACCCTGCAATCAGTAATTTTTACAAGGCCCGCACACGACCGTTACACGTGCTGTGGGTGGAGCGCACAGCGGCGCGAGAGGTTGCATGATGCTATCACGTGGCATTCAGCGAGAATGCAGGAGGTAAATCCGCAAGATGTGCTCGGTGAGTGTACTGTCTGTCTCCCCCGTCTCTTGCATTGGCTCATAGCTCAAACAGGAAGACTTCATTCAGGCTCTTGCTCCATTTGTCGATTCGTTCCAGGTTCGATTCTTGGCGGGGCCAGTAACTTCTTTTTGTTCGCTGGAGTTTTCCGTTAATACCAACTGTTGTGACAGAACCCTTGAGGGTTAGAGGTAAAAATGTTCGCTTTAAAAATGATCAGCTTTCACATGGAGCTTTTTCTTTGAAACAAACATTTCGGTGCGAGTTGATTTTGCTGCGGGAATGTTTGTAGTCGCACATCCTTGGAAGCCACCTACATGGGTGGCACTGCAATGCTTTCATGAATAGAGTTCCTCTATATAGCTCCTGCAGGGAGCTAAGAGTTGCACAACCGCCTTCCATCTTGTTATCCGGATTGCTGCGGGAAAGCCACCCGTCGCGTGTGTAGAAGCCTCGCCACCACACTTCCAACGGTGGCCGACGCGCGGTGGGGGTGCATCGGTCGGCGGCGCCTTACGGGGGCTAGGCTGGATTCTTGCGATGTCGCTCACGCTGCTGCTGCTGCTGCTGTTCCTGGGTGGGGCGTGGTGCCGCCCTCGTCGGCGGCTGCGGCGCAGCCGTAGTGGGGGCTTCTCTGCGCGGCATGGATAACCGGAGTGTCGTCATCACAACGGCACGTGGAAAGGGTCGCGCAACTCTTAGCTCCCTGTGGGAGCTATATACAGGAACTCTATTCATGAACACTCTAATAAAAATTAAAGGCTGCAAGTCAAAACCAGTTTGTGAAATCATTTGTGCAAGGTCAACTTGCACTGGTAGATGGGGCTGCCATTCCAAACAAATGTCAATCGGCAAGGTGTGTGGGGGGGGGGGGGGGGGGGGGGGGGGGGGGGGCACAAATGGTTTTTGGGCACAAATGGTTTTTTGGCTTCAGGCTGAACAGATTGCAACCGAATTTGCTGAAGGAAGTTTGAGGCTTCTAGTTCATTGTCAATCTGCTCTGGAAACTTTACAATTGAAGTATTTGTGTCACGGTATAGGGCAGTTGTGGTGGATGCTGGTAAACTGACGCTTGCTGTGCAACTTTCCAAGGCTAAAAATTCTGTTTCCGTCATCAGTTAGCACGAATTGGTGCACTCGCCATACTTGTTGTTAAAGAGAATGGGCAGGAAGAAAGAACTGGTTCGCTGCGAGGGCACCACTGGAGAGGCCGGCACTGCAATCGTTCTGACGTCACTTGTGGGATCCCTGTTCCCATCTTGCTGCGTAGTTGGCTTGCAGCGTGCGACACTTCGTTTAGGGCATGCTTTCGAGTGGTATTTTTGTGTTGATTTTCGGTGTTTAAATTTAATTCTGAGTGTGCGTAAGCTTAGTTTGACCTCATGCGGACTGTATAAGCGCATCAACTGCGGTAGGCTGCCGACAAATAACTTGAGCATAATGGTGTATGCGGGCGGATGCAACCGAACCTAGTGCAAGCGTAAGCAGCTGTGGCTAATTTCCCCAATCAGCAGTGTAGGCTGTGACGATAGCAGAGCTAAATTTCTAGATTTCGCTTGCCGTTCACAATAAATGTGCAAAACAGGAAATAATTAAGCGTTTACTGCTCACAGAAACACTCTGCCCACACGTCCTGTGAAGCGGCTTGAGCCGACGCAGGTCACGGCAGCAACTAGTTGCTGCTTTTGAAAATCCCACTGATCACGGAAAAGAAGTTCCACATTCACAAAAGTGGCTGTTGCTGGGGTGAAAAATTGTGCTGGTTAGTGTCGTCGGCTGTGATTTTCAACGCAATGCTCAAAAATGTGCCGCGATCTGCGCCGACCTGCCGCAGCCGAAGGATGGCGATACCTGCACACAACAATCAGCAGAGGCCGTGGCACGCATGCAGGCAACCATGTTAGTGCACTGTTACTGGTTACGTCGTGCTCTGCGGGATGGCGAATACTTGTCCGGGCTAAGCACATGATTTGTGTCGGACATTTCAAGCTCTACCCCACCGAACGCAAAGTAATGCCTCAAGTCCAATGTGAGTGCATCAACATCTCTGTTGACACCACCGTTGAGAAACGGGGTGAAATGGAACAGACGACACACGCTGGTATTTTTTTTTCTTCGGCGTGCGGGAGCAGGGGCACAAGCAGTTCCATGTCCGTGGCCGTTTCCACTGTTGCCAGGGGAAGAAATTGGCAGCTAAACTTTTCAATGAATGCCACCTATATTGACCTCCGATCGCTTAAATGGCAATCGCCGCGGATACAAAGTTCCACATACGAGAAAGGCGGTGACAGTGTGGTAAAAAGTTGTGCTAGGGATTGTCATTCATAACTGTAATGATAGCGGCGATCAAATATCCCCTGCGATGCTAATTTTAAATTTGTCATCATCCAACTCCGAGCATCCGAAGCCGGCTGCGAGCTGTTGGACACTCTTCTAAAACTCATCACACACGAGCATGTTGTGCTTGGGTCTCCCAACACTTGGTTATTCTATTCTAAAACTCCCCATTAACCCAAATCATTACACCATGACATTTTTCGCCTCAAATACAGGCTCGCCTTCTGTGATCAGTTGCGAGTTCTCGAACTTGATGCTAGAGAAAGGCAGGCTCACTGAAAACAGGCAAAAGGCCACGTTGCAATTATAAATTCCCATGGCGAGGTCCTAATGCAATGCAAACATAGGCTCGTCTAAACCCGCTTGGAGGCATTGAAATTTCGCGTTCATACCATTCATACACTGCGGACAAGTTGCCGGGAAAAGTAAACATACCAGCCGGAGAGAGTGCGGCAGTGATCGTTAATGAAATCAGGGCATAGCTTAAAAAAAAACATTGCGGGGAAATAGGCACTGCTTAAGGCAAACCGCAGATCGTACCAGCTTTTTTAAAGCATGTATTGCGAAGCGATCTGCTCACTATTCTCGCGTACTCATTCATTTACCAGGCAATGCGCGCAGTACGTGCGGTGAGATCACAACTGACTGGCCCATTTTCGTCGTCATTGCAAGGTCTGTTTTCCTTGCACACACGGTCTCGTACATGTCACGTCGCAAATATTTCACAATGAACTAACCGCGTACTTTTCTCGGCATCAGTTGTATCACTCTTGGCGTTGGCTGGCTGCGTACGAGCTGTGGGTCGCGATGGTAGCAGCTACCTAGATGCGGCAGTGTCGGCAGGAACAGGCGAATCGCTGATTCCTTGCCTGGAATATTTGGACTGTAGACCACTATTTCTTGTGTAATTTGCATCGAAACCACGAGGAGGGGGCAGACGCTGGCCACAACAAAATAACATGCAGTCGCATAAGCACAGGAAACGTGTTCTAGCAGACAACAACATAACCCGGTGTCCTGTGAGTGATGTCACTCGTAGGTTTCACGACAGTATGTCCCCGAGGCCAATAACGTGTTTGTAAAAGGGTGGCCACATCCTGCATGCCAGCACTTGCAGCTCATGTTTGCTGTACACGTGCGGGTCTAGGTGCACTCTGTTTGAGTGAACCTGCTTTGAGGGAACTTCGCTTGAGTGCACTCTGCTCTTTGAGGGCCATACTACAGTTGCAGTTCTTGTGAAGGGTCTCCATGACACATTTCCTTCTGTGCTGTGCGAGTGGCAGGAGGGAATCGGGGGAAGTGTTTCCACTGACCATTGGCGCCCCCCCCCTGCTCCCCTGTGCAGGCCTGGCGGACGTGGCCCACGTGTACACCAAGAACGACGAGATCTACAGCTCGGTCCTGGGCCAAGTGGACGTCAGCCGGGGCACCAACTCCTACTACAAGCTGCAGCTGCTGGAGAGCGACTCCAAGGGGCGGTGAGTGGGCCCCTTCTCCGACCGACGATGGCAGCTGGATCCTTACGATGGGGGGAAGCAGCGCTGCGTTCCAACTCGCAAACAGTAGTATGGTAGACAGCTTAAGTCTTTTGGCACCGCCGGAAAAAGTGATGAAAATGGGAGGTCTCGGTACAAATTTTTTAGTACATAAAGCAAAGGCACCATCCTGCCTTAGCATATACCAAAATGCAGCTAATTATATGTTCTTTGACATACAATACCAAGTTTTACTTAAACACTGACGATAGAGCCATGACAAAATTTGAAAGTAAGAACTTCGTAAAAAAAACTACAGAAAAAGATAGAAAAAAGCATAAATTAAAAATATTAAAAAAGAATAAAATTATTTCAGGATATAAAAAATCTAACACAATGCTTTGCTTGTTCATCGCGAAAGTTTGATGCAGCTAGGTGTAACTGGTTTTTTGTTTTGTCTGTGATCTCTTTGGCACTAGGGCCATGGCTACGTCGTCACCCAGGTACATGCCGGGCTCTTGTCTCGGCGAAAACTTGATCCGTTTCTGCGCTGGTGGCAGGAGATCACCACCATAGGTAGTTAACACCCTAGCGAACAAATATAAACCAGCCAGAACATATTTCGAGCGCACATACCTACTCCAGAGCCAATTGAAACCGAAACCAACACCCACCTTTGAGCGCGATTTCATGTTCCAGGCTGATCGACACCCGAGTCCTCACTCGAGCTGAAATCTGATCTCTAAAGCCGCATTCCGACTGTTCACTGCCACTCTCATCGTTAAAATCCACAGTAGATGGCGAAGATATGCGAGACGAGACGAGGCGGATTTCTTATCGCGCTCGCGCGAGTATGACGCCATGTTTGTTTACATTCGAAACCACTGCTCGTCGGGATAAAATATCTGATGCATTGCCGCCTGGCGATAAAAAAAAAAAAAAGAAACTTCACAAAAGAGAAAACTCCAGTTTTCAAACTATCTCCTAGATGTCGCTAGGTGTTCCATCAAGCAGAAAATTTGTATTCTGCAGGCTCGCGAAACCATCGATCATATGTGATTGATGTCCTATGGAGTGGTTTCGAAAGAGTTAAGAAGTAGTCTAAAGCATCCACAGCTCCCCGACCGCTGCAAAGGAAAACCTCGTGGCTGACATGTTAGCAAACTGCGAGTGAAAGTTAGCCACCCGCCGGAAATGCAGCCTATGTACGGCTACAAGGGAAAGCTATACAGCTTTGTCAGGTACTTTGCAGTTCAAGAGATTCCTGAACAATGACTAATTTTTCTTCAACTGCGAAGTTTATGAGAAAGCTTTATAGCTTTCCCTTGTAGCCGTACATAGGCTGCATTTCCGGCGGGTGGCTAACTTTCACTCCCTAAGTCCTAATAGAAGTAGCATGTTAACAAACATAAGCCAAAGTTTCGTAAAAGCAATAGCATCAGCACTATTATTATTAGCATTAGGCGATTCTAAAAAAGGCATTTGTACAGCTAGTAAGCGATACAGAATATCTAAATGGCAAACAGGTTTGTTTGTTGCAGCATTAATACGGAAAAGTTGGCGGTGGCGTTGCCTTTTCAGCTGACTTTGATGCTGTCCTCGCAAAGCAGTCTTTGTTGCTGGCTTCATTTGGATATCAACGGGGGGGGGGGACTGAGGTAGGGTGGGCAGTCTGTTGTCTGTTGCCATCTAAAGTGAAAATTGGAACGCACCGTAAGGCTGCACTGTAGAGATGCCTTTACTAAGCTCGCACAAGATATTTCTTTGCGGGTTAAAGTTCAAGCTGCATCCCAACCCAATATGTGCCAACTCGCACAGGTCAGAGCCATCCTTCTTTACATAATGTGTGGTCTACAGCATCAGCTGCATTTCAGTCTTTCACATTGCCTGTAACTAGTTTATTCCTGTAATAGGTGTAATATTGACCAAAAAGCTAGGTGGATCTTTAATGTAGACGATGCCTGAACTATGCCAGGTGGAAAGTTGCGGATTTGAAAGTGGAAACTTTCGGAGGTGTGTTCTGCTCGAGCGAATGAAATGCGTTTCTGTGTGCTGCGGCCGCCAAGGCGAAATCTTTGGGCCCCCGATGGCGTTGAAAGTTTTGCGCCAAGACGAGAGAGAAGCAACAAGTCGAAGAGCATCATTGCGCAATAATGGTAAGTATGGCTTGTACATATGTGTGCAGCGATGCATTTCAAGTGCTACTAAGTTCTCGTACAGGTGTCACATTTAACCACGCAAGCTAAATCTCTTCCGCAGGCGCGTCTTGGTATCATCTTTCTAGCAGTGCATGATGCGGCATGGTATTGGCAGTGCATTCATCTGTCACTAACGTTGGGAGGAGACTTCTGAACCAGTTTGTCAAACCACTTGACCGCTGCAACACATTGAATCCACGTAGCACGTTGTTTTCCACAATGACTGCTACACTGCCATCGTTGACTGCCAGGAGCAGCATAGTAACTGAATAAAATGTTCATAGCAACTGTCTTGCAATGAAGTAATTATGTTTGCATATTTGCAGCCTTTAGGACTCCAAAACTTCAGTGGTCAATGGTTACGCGAGTCTGAGCACTTAAAGGGGTCGTGAAGAGAAAATGAAGTTGTCTTTGCTTAATTTTGTCTGCTTGAACGACCTTTTAGGAACATAAATCCCAAACATTTTCACAATCCATTGCTTCTGGAATTTAGGAGGCGCCGTTGAAATTCACGTTTTGAGGCGCATCGCAAGCGACCTGCACCGGCGGTCGGCACAGCGCAACTAGAATGACGTCACGTCAAGTACATTCGAGAGTTTAACGCGGTTCAATGTTCTTTGTGTATAATATTCTGCAAAGCTGCAAGCCCAATATTTTAAAAATAATGCATCCCTTATTCGTTGCCAAAAAACAGTTTTTTATCCACGTGAGCTGTGTCGTGACCGCTTCAGTTGTCTGGCAACCATTGCAGCAGAACTCAGACCTACTGGGTGTTCGTACAGTTTGTAGCCAGCTTCCCTGCTGAATTTCACGTTCTTTTCCCGAATTCTCTTCGGAATCTTATCTTTTTGTATGAAATGCCCAAGATCGCTCAAGCAAAAAAAAAAAGTGCCCCGTGTGCGATTCGAACTTGCGGCCTCCGGGCCAGCCCAATGTTTCGGCCAGCTTAGTCGGACACTTTATCCACTACACTATCGATGTGGGAAGCGCGCGCGCCGAAAAACTGCTGCATAAAAGCCTCTCCGCATTTGTAACCCAGAAGTCTCGTGTTTTCATAAATTCTAATCTACCCAGAGCTTTAATCGCCAACTTACTGTCGAGCGCTTCTGCAGTAAGCCAAAGCGGAGCGTATACAATCAACAAAACAGCGTTAACAGCATTGTTTATTGCAGGAAACAGGAAAGCAATCGTCAAACTGCGTCATGTTGGGACTCGGCGCTGTATCGCTGCTTCTCGCTAGTTATTTTTGCGCTTGATGAGTGAATAATGGATGGGTTTTAAGTTCCGACTACTCGAAGTTCCTTCGATAAATGTGTGTATGTAATAACTCTCTTTTAAGCGTTCGGTCATGTATCTCGTCAGGTCAGAAGTTTCACGTGTCGCGCAACTCACATTACGGCTACGTGAGACGACGTCGGCAACTTGTGCAGAATATCGGCTAGCAAAACTACAGTTTAGAGTCGTGGAAACAGCGTAAAATGTTTACGAATGCCCAGTATATATTAAACGTGGTTACCTCTGCTGCGCATATCGCCGGTGTTGTTGACTGAAAGTTCGACCATCTTGATCAGGCGCATCAGAGATCAGACGTCTCCCGTTCAGTTGCAGCGCGAGTTTCATCATGGCGCCGATGATGTAGCTTTATCTGACCCTTTGCAGGCCCGCTCTATGCCGACATATTGTGCAGACGAGGGAGAACTGCGATTGGCTGCTTACTGACTTACTGAAACGTCACTTCACGAGTTGAGGAGGAAAGCCTCGGTGAAACCATGACTGCATTTGTTTACCTATTTGCCGATATCGGGCGACGAAACGGGTATGCTTTGTTTGTTTATCAAGGTTCCACGGTTATAAGCGCACACACAACACTGTTTTTTTTTTTGAAAATCTCTTCACGACCCCTTTAAGCATAAGTCTTAAGCATAAGTTATAGCCGTTTGTGAGTTGTTGAACTGCAAGGCTTTGTATAACCTACCATCATCACATTGTGTCAGTTGTGCTCATCATTGCTGTGCTGCTACTTGGAGTCTTTTGCCGAGTTCTTGCCACCTTGGCTCTTTTGTATTGCGGACATCTGATGCCCACCTTGTCGTGCTCTCTCTCCTGTGCTCACGCATATGCAGAAACTGGTCTGACAGTCTTAAAATGGGGCAGACAATACTGCGTGATTTGTTGAAGTGCTAAGCTAGTAAAAAGGTTATGTCGAGCTCACCATTGCTGACATTATTTTTTCTGGTCTCACGGAAAACGTGACAGCGGGGGTTCTCTTGTAGTGTATTCAGTCAAGCCTCCCATGGTAGCCAAGTGGCCACAGCACTCTGCTGCAACATACGATGAGCTGGTTTGAGACAGTGTGCCCTGGCCACTGCCTTTTTCTGGCAAACTAAAAGACGAAGCGTTAAATGCCTCGCGTTTGGAAGGGGGCCTGGAAGGTGACACCACGAAAACGGTTTTGCTTTTCAAGCTAAACTTCAAATGATCGTTAACTTCTTCTACAGACCCGACAGAATGATGATGTCAGTCTTATTGCGCTGCTTGATTTGAGCACAGTTCACTGGCACCTTGTTCAGCTCCCTCCAGCAGTTTTTTTACAAAGGCTGTCAATCAAATATAAAAATCCGAATAAATTTGAATGTAGCCATTTTATGCAAGACCCAAGTTTTACATCTACAGTCAGAATGAAGAACTACATATGCCCCCCTCCCCCCATTTTCATCATCATAACCGCCAAAAATAAGCATTTTTGGTTTAGGACCAGTGTTCCTTGGTGGCACTCGCAGTGCACTTAACACTGCCATTGCTTCTAGGCAAGAAGACTCTGAGAATGCAGACACAGGGGTGGAGCCCCCTCAAGGGAGGGACCGGTGGCTCCTGCACAAGTTCCTCGGATCAGTGCCTGCGAACGATGACTGCCTGGTAGGAGGAAACCCTCAGGTGTGACTCTTCTTCCCTTGCATCTTTGCCTCAAGGAGTGTTTGTGCGTGCTTCGTTTCTCATATAAACAAGCTTGGTAGGCAAGTGTGTGGTCGAGGTAGCTCAACCATCGCGGGCAGCTTTTCTTGCGACTTCCGGGTTGTGAATGCCGTTTTTTATGCAGTTAGTGCGCACCTGGTTATTTGTTTAAATTTAGCAAGGCGAAGTTGCGTAACCATCGTGTTTGCTTGGTCAGCAGCGTAGTGTTGCGGTGAACTGAGTGGGAAGGCTTGTTGCTTGCGCTCTATTCCTGAGGGTCTTCTGCCTCTGCGAGAAAATCGATATTTGAGACGGCACGGGATATTCAGGGAAGTGCTTTGTTACAGCGCAGTTGAAAATATGTTGTTTTATGGCAGCGGTCACCTCTCCCCCATGTCGCTACACATTCCTCTTGCCTGCGCCATTTCTTTTAAGAGTATCAATTGAGTGTTTCTCTCGGGTGTTAAATGTACTTCCTTATAAAAACACAAATGTGGTTGGCCCCCAGTATGCGGCACTTCCCCACAATACCGGCACATTTACTCTGCGGAGCTGGACATTGCTTGCTTTCAGACGCACTTTAGCTGTCGTCTGCATCGACCTACTGTCAAAGCTGTAGATGTGCAAATGTAAATTGTTCGTTTGCTGCTGAGAGTTTCATACAGTGATACCTAGAGAGGAATGTGGAGCTAGTGTCAACGCAAACTCCGAAACAGCGCTTAATGTGTGGATGGGAACGATGGATAGAAGTGGAACCGGATTACGTAGGCTCGAACGTGCCTAATATGATTGGGCGTTATTGTATTTTTTAATCAGAACCTGTGGGAAACCCAGAGTCCTGGCGCGTTCCCCATTCCTCGCCGCGGCCGCCGAGGCGAGGGGGGAAGACTCCTTCTCTCCCCTCGGCAGATGCGTCGCTCGCGCCGCGCCGCTGGCGTGTCGTGGCGCGGCGATCGTTGTCACGTGACCGGTTCTTCGGGGCCCCGGTGGGCCGGTCTCGGCGCGCGGAACGAAGGAAGAGCCTCTTGGGTTCCAGCGGTCAACTAGGCGAGACGTGAGTACCGGAGATCCGGCTTCCCCACCTTCCTTTGTCTACCCCCTTGCGCCTGCCTCCTGATCCTCGCCGGACGGCTGGGTCGGGACGAGCGAGAATCGGCTACGTGATTTGGTGGCACGCCAATAAACGAGAGTTTGGCCGTTCGTTGTGTTCGTGTGTTCCTTGCTGCTCTCTGCCGCACGCCGGACGGCGGTCCGTGGCGGAGTTCAGCCGAGCTAGCCTTGCGGCCGGAACCCTGGTCCCCACATTTTTGGCGCACCAACGTGGGACTCGTCTTCAGTCGAATTCGAGGTTCGCTAGCTCGAAAGGAACATGTCACACGACTATGAGTTGGCGGATTTGATGCTGTTGGCGGACCTTTGTGGTCATGCCCGGGAGCCCTCGCGATGCCCTGCATCAACAGCGTCCTCCGCAGCCGCCGACGCGGCTCGGGTCCCCCTTCTCCACGGCCCTTACGCAACCGCAGCCGCGGCTTGCGCAGCAACGGGAATCCCGGAAGGCTCCGGATTCCACGAGCGCTCTTCGTCAGACGACGCCGCGCGTTCATACTCCAGGTGCCGGGCCTACGCTGACGCGGAAGCCCCAAACAGCGCGCCTCTCGTGCCAGTCGGCTCGCAGACGCCCGTAAGCGGAGGAATGTCTGCCGACGCAGCTTCCATCGCGAACGCTCTCGCAAGCGCTATGCAGCAGGCGTTGCAGGCGGCGCGCTCACCCGAGCCCAGGGTGCAGCTACCGGTGCCGACGTACAGCGGTTACGGCGATCAGTCGAGCGCCAACGCTTTCCTGCTGGCTTTGAGCCGTTACGAGCAGGCGACCGGCATCAGCGAGAGCGCGGTGCTGCGCAGAGTCCTGCCCGCAGCCCTGGTCGACCAGGCCGCCCGGTGGTATCGGATGATAGGCCATACGGCGCGCACGATGGACGACTTTCGAACGATGTTCAGGGAAGAATTCCTGCCCATCGACTACCTACCAAGAATGCGTAGGGAGTTGGAAATGCGCACCCAAGCCCCGGATGAATCGCTCGTCGAGTACGTTCGTGCGATGCAAGAACTTTACGAGTACGCCGACCCAAATGCCCCGAGCCCGGAGCGGGTCGATCGAGTCGTCAGGCAATGCCACCCCACCTTTGCCTTGTACTTGAGGAACTGCAGTTGTAGGGACCTCAACGAGCTGGCGGCCGAAGCTCGCCGCGTGCAAGCAGCTGTCGCGGCTGCACGCGCGTATCGGCCACCGCCGCCTCCGGTGGAAACACTGGAACCAAGCTGTGCTTGGCGCGGCGTTACGGGCAGCGGACGGGCCGAGCCCGGCTCTACGTTGATACCCAGCCAGCGAGAGACGCTCGATCTTGGGGCCAGAGCCCTGGACCCCTACTCGTATGGGTTGCGCTACGCGGAGGCGATACGGCCGGATTCCCTGCCAGCCCCGCGCGCAGAGCACAGAGCAAACCGGTTGGACGATCGGCCGGCGAACGCGCGCCCACTCGGGCGTCCCTACACGGGATCGGCGCTGCCGCAGTTGCCTGCACCCGCTCACAACTCGCTCCCGGAGAACCGTATGCGGCCAGCCGGTCGCGGAGCGCCCGAGCAGCCTCAATCATCGCGTCACGCAGCACGGAGCCCCGTCCGCTGCTACAAATGTCGCCAGGCCGGTCACATTGCGCGATTCTGCCCAGTCGAGCAGGGAAACGGGCTCAGCCGTCGGTGAGCCCACCGGCGGCGGATCGAAGCGCCCGAGAGGCAAGCATCGCCACCGCTCCCGCCGCGTACAGAGTCGGAGTCCCGACAAATGTGCCGGCGCCCTTTCTCGACCTCGCCGTCGCGGGGCGAGAGTTTAAGGCACTGCTGGACACCGGGGCAAGCACTTCATTAATAGGGGACGAGGCCGTTTCCCATCTCGAGCGCAAAGCCATTCGGCTGCGCGCGCGGAAGTTGCCGCTTCAGCTGGCGTGTGGTGATGCAACATCAGGCGGTGACGTACGCCTCGTCGTGCGCTGGGGCCAGCGTGTGCGGCGAATGCGTTTCGTTCACTTGCCCGGACTCACGGTCCCAGTCATTTTGGGAAGAGACTTCATGTCCAAGACTGGACTTGTCGTCGACATCGGCAACGGAGGCTATCGGGAGAACCCGTTTTCGCCGCTCAAACCGTTCGCCGAGCCGCCGCTCGCAGCGAGGCCGCTATGCGAGCAGATGGGGAGAGACTTCATGCCCAAGACTGGGCCTGTCGTCGACACGGGCAACGGAGGCAATCGGGAGAACCCGCTTTCGCCGCTCAAATCGTTCGCCGAGCCGCCGTTTGCAGCGAGACCGCTGATCATGCAGGCGGCCGAAACGTCCCACTCCCCACTCCCCCGCGCCGAGAGAAGCAGTCGTTTCTGGCGCAGCCGGTAGCCGGCGCGCGCAGCAACCCCGGAGCCCGGTCGTTGTTGCCGCCGCGGCTGATTTCTCCTGCGCCGCACGCTCTCCATCCCGTGGCCGGGACGAGAAATTGCGCGCGCTCCTAGCAGACGCTAGCGAGCTGACAGCGGCGCAGCGTGACCGCGTCTTGTCGTTGTTAGGCGACTTCGGCGAGATATTCACTGAGCAAGCAGGCTGCAGCAAGTTGGTGCAGCACTGCATAGACACCGGCGATGCTCAACCATGGAAATGCAACCCCCGTCCCGTCAGCCCCGCTAAACGGCAGGCAACTGATGAGGCGCTGGAGGAACTGCTGAAAGCAGGCATTATCCGCCGCTCGACGAGTCCTTGGGGGTTCCCAGTGGTGCTCGTTCGAAAGAAAGACGGTAGTTGGCGTTTATGCGTGGACTACCGGCGGCTGAATGCGGTCACGAAAAAGGATGCGTACCCCTTCCCGAGCGTAGGCGAGATCGTCGCGAATCTTGGTGGCGCGAAGTATTTCTCTATACTGGACGCCAGCAAGGGGTACCTTCAGGTCGAGATGCGTCCCGGCGATGAATGCAAGACTGCGTTCACTTGCCATCGGGGGCTGTACGAGTTCGTACGCATGCCCTTCGGTTTGTGCGGGAGTCCCAGCACATTCCAACGCTTGATCGACCGGGTGCTCGGTGAGGCAAAGTGGCAGCACGCCCTCGCCTATTTAGACGACATCGTCGTCTACTCCCGAACCTTCGAAGAGCACCTCTGCCACCTGAAAGACGTCCTAGGAAAACTCCGGGCGGCTGGCATCACCATCAATCCTGCCAAGGCGCAAATATGCAGCGCTCAGGTGAGCCTGCTCGGCTATCGGATCGAACGCGGGCAGGCGTCCCCCGATCCCGAGAAACTTCGGGCGATCTTGGAGTTTCCCACGCCGAAGGATGTCGCCGGAGTCCGGCGCTTCCTAGGGATGATCGGCTACTACCGCCAGTTTATCCCCGCTTGCGTGCGCCTGCAAGCACCCTTGACAAGACTGTTGAGGAAATCCGCCCCTTGGGAGTGGGGAGAGGAGCAGGAACGCAGCCTACGCCAGCTGGCGGAAGCTGTCGCAGACACTGCATCGCTGAAACTGCCGGATCTGAACAGGCCGTTCGTTATCCAGACGGATGCGAGTGACCTCGGCGTAGGGGCAGTTCTCCTCCAGGCGGACGGAGAACAACTGCGACCCGTGGCTTTTGCGAGCCGTGCGCTGACACCAGCAGAGCGAAACTACTCGGTCACCGAGAAGGAGTGTCTGGCCATAATCTACGCACTTCGCAAGTTTGAGATGTACGTAGAGGGGGTCAAATTCACGATCGAGACCGATCACATGGCCCTGACATGGCTTTCCCGCCTCCGCGAGCCCTGCGGGAGGCTCGCGCGATGGGCCCTGACATTGCAACGCTTCGAGTACGAAGTACGCTATCGCAAAGGCGCCTCGAACGTGGTTGCCGACGCGCTGTCACGGGCGCCGGTAAACGACACCCAACCGGCCGGAGAAGCCGAGGAGGATGCGGAGAACCAGCAAACTCTCTCGGCGCGGAAGGAGCGCGATGCGCGGGACTCCCCGTGCACCGAACGCTCAGCGCACGTGCACCTCGTTGGGGGAAGACTTCCTCTCGAGGTTGCGTTCAGTCGGGAGGAGCTACTCGAGGCTCAGCAGGAGGACTTGTTTTGTCGGGAGGTGATCGCCAGTCTTAGTGAAGAGACGGACCCTCAGGCAAATCGAACACCGGAGAATGACGGGCGCCGGGAAGCTGCTGGTATTGCAGCTGGCGCGAGCTCTAATGCAGCTGGTATTGCTGCGAGTGAGCTGGAGAGTTACCTGCTTGACGCCGACGGGGCTCTGCTGAAGTACGTGCCCGGCAAAAACGACTCAGACGAGTGTTTTAAGGCCGTGATCCCGCGCAAGCTCAGGTGTGCTGTTTTGCAGCACTACCACGACGCAGACGGTCACGGTAGCGCGCCAAAGACATGGCGGAAGCTTTGTCGGTATGCTACCTGGCCCGGCATGAAGGCACAAGTATGTAGTTACGTACGCACATGCCACGTCTGCCAAGAGCGCAAACCGCGAGGCGGTAAGGCGCCGGGCTTGCTACAGCCTATCGTGAGCACAAAGCCTTGGGAGATCCTGGCGTGCGATCTGATGGGCCCGCTGCCGCGCAGCAAGAGAGGGTACAAGTTTGTACTCGTGGTGACATGCCACTTCAGTGGGATCGCTGAACTCTATCCGCTGCGCAAAGCGACAGCACAGGAGATCCTGCAAAAGCTGTCCGAAGTGTTCTGTCGCTACGGATTCCCGGAGCGGCTGATTACCGACAACGCCACGTATTTCACATCAAGACTGTTTCGTGAAGCGTGTGCGGCCATGGGTGTCAGGCAGCAAACAACATCGTGCTATCATCCCCAGTCGAACGTGACGGAGCGCCGCAATCGTGACGTGAAGCCACTGCTCGGAGCATATGCCAGACGGCAAAAAGACTGGGACGAGCACTTGAGCTCAATCTCCTTCGCTCTGCGCACAAGCGTGAATCGCTGTACGGGTTTCACGCCAGCGTTCCTGATGTTCGGCAGAGAGCTGAACACGCCGACGGATACAGTTCTGGCCCGACGGCCGAACGGAGTCCCCGCGAAAGCAGCAGACGCGGCTTACGCACGGCGCTTGCGCGAGCGGTTGGCGGACGCCATCAAGGAGGCAAACCGCAGTCGCGGTAAAGCCAGGGCCGACCAGAAGGCGGCCTATGACCGAGCTCATCGAGACGTGGCGTACCAGCCGGGCGACACTGTCTTGAAACGGAACCACGCGCTAAGCGACGCTAGCGCGGGTTTCGCGGCCGGTCTCGCACCCCGATGGGTCGGACCGTTCGTGGTCGCCGAGAAGTTCTCGCGGCTAAATTACAAGCTGAGAGACCCGATTTCGGGTCGAATCAGCGGCCCCATTCACGTGGGCGAGCTGAAGCAGTACTTTCGGAGGGAAGCTACTGCCGACGCTCCAACCTCGGGCGCGCGAGACCGCCAGCTCGAGGGAGGCGCGGAGGGAAGACTCCCGACGCACCGCTACAACACCCGCAATCGGCGAGTCCGCTGACCGGGTGGGCCACCATCTCCTGAGGGTTCAAGCCCGCACGCCCAGGGTCCACGACGTCAGCACGCCAGGCCTGCTGCGAGCCAGCCAGCCGCTACCCTGGGGGAACGAGAGCCGAGCGGCTGTTTACGCCGAAACAGCACCCTGCCGCCCGTACAGCGAGCGAGCTGCGCGGCGGGCCGGCTCCTGCGGTCAGCTGATCGCGCCCCGCCCCCTGTTGGCGGAGGCGCCCGCCGGAGGTGTGCCGAGCGGCAGCCATCGCCGGCGCTTGGCTAGCCAGCCACCTGGGAGGCAGCACCACAACGCGGCCTCCTGCCCGGGTCCAGTCGGCTGGGATCGTCACCTCTGACCCGCAAGCAGTGAAAGCCGCCGGCGGTGCGGCAACCAAACGCACCGTCGGCGCGGGGCGAACCGCTGCGGCTGGTGGCCGCCTGGGAGCAGCCTGCTGCCCGGGCCCTGTCTTCATACGGCCAGCCTACTTCGCCGGCGGGGCCTGCGGACCATGGGCCGGCGGACAGCGCACGCGGCCGGCTTTGAGTGCAGACGGACGAAGCGGGTCAATCGGCGGATTGTGGCGAACTATGTGTGCTATGTGGCGGCGACGTGCGGTGCAATGTGGACTGAAGCGCAGTTGCGCAGGTGCGGCGTTGGACTGCTTGAACCCCGAGGAGTGGACGATGCAGCGCAACAAGCGGTGAGACCACCGCCGGCCAGAACCCTCGGGTCCGAGGGGCTTCGGTCAAAGGGGGGAGGGATGTGGGAAACCCAGAGTCCTGGCGCGTTCCCCATTCCTCGCCGCGGCCGCCGAGGCGAGGGGGGAAGACTCCTTCTCTCCCCTCGGCAGATGCGTCGCTCGCGCCGCGCCGCTGGCGTGTCGTGGCGCGGCGATCGTTGTCACGTGACCGGTTCTTCGGGGCCCCGGTGGGCCGGTCTCGGCGCGCGGAACGAAGGAAGAGCCTCTTGGGTTCCAGCGGTCAACGAGGAGAGACGTGAGTACCGGAGATCCGGCTTCCCCACCTTCCTTTGTCTACCCCCTTGCGCCTGCCTCCTGATCCTCGCCGGACGGCTGGGTCGGGACGAGCGAGAATCGGCTACGTGATTTGGTGGCACGCCAATAAACGAGAGTTTGGCCGTTTCGTTGTGTTCGTGTGTTCCTTGCTGCTCTCTGCCGCACGCCGGACGGCGGTCCGTGGCGGAGTTCAGCCGAGCTAGCCTTGCGGCCGGAACCCTGGTCCCCACAGAACAACAGTTGTCGCGCAGTTAGCCGTTTACAAATTACATTGCGCACAAGAAAGTCAGTTCTTAAAAAAAACTGGTGTTGAATGAAATCAAACGGCGTGTTTAGATAAAGAGCAGACGCAAAGTCGAGGTGGTTTGAGGAGTACGTTTGCCACTTGCCACCAACTGCTGTGGGTCGTGGATTTATTTAAAAGCTGTTTGTAAAAGTTTTTGGCACTTGTAATTTTTAATACAGTCGAGCCCGCTTTTAACGAACGCGTCGGGAAACTAAAATCAGTTTGTTATATCTGTTTTTCGCTATATCTGGACACACAATCAAAGTATACAAACGGTAACAGGAAATGAAGATTTGAAATCTAAGGTTTGACGAAATCTCGTCTGGTCGGGTGAAAGGTTCATAGTTAAAAAAAACTCGCGGTCACCGACCAAAGGTTTATTAAAAGCGTAAAAAAAAATATGTTTCGGCTTCCGTATGGGAATCTTGTTTACTGAGCCTTTGGTCAGTGACCAAGTTTTTAAACTATGAAATGAAGATTTGTTTGTTATAGCCACTATTTCGTTACTGAGTTTGCTATAAGTGGGCTATACTGTATCAAGAACAGTCTTGTGCTTCTGGAAGAAAAAAAAAAGAGACCACTTACCTTTAAAGAAGCTATTTCAGGCTGAACCCGTGATGTTCGTCTAGCTGCATTCCTATTGGCTGCCAGTCCAGCTGGTCTACGCCGTAGGAGCCGGCGTTCGCACGAAAAGTGTGGCTGTCCCAAGCAATTTGCAGTCTTCGCCAGCTTCGAAAATACATTGCTCTCCCCAAGGAGCAGCGCTGCAACTCCTAATTAGCAGGCAAATCTACCGCATCCGTCACTTGTGTTTTTTTTTTTTTTTTTTTTTTTGCGCTCACTGTGCCAGCAGTGAATTGGTAATCCACCTAATTTGCAACTTTGGGTACAAACCTGCCGCGGTGGCTCAGTGGCTAAGGCATTGTGCTGCTGAGCACGAGGTCGCGGGTTTGATTCCCGGCCGCGGGGGCTGCTTTTCTAATGGAGGCGAAAAGCACAAACGCTCGTGTGTACCAGATTTCAGCGCACGTTGAAGATCCCCAGGTGGTCGAAATTAATCCGGAGCCCTCCACTACGGCGCGCCTCATCGCCTGCGCTGTGTCGGCGCGTCAAACTGAACAATCAATCAAATCAATCAACTTTGGGTATAAAAGATTTCCACTCGGTGCATGTGTGACATTCAGTTCCAGGAAAAACGTAATTTTGAATGCTTCTTCCGAACACTCCGCATAGGCAAAGGTGTTCGTGCAAGACCACAACGAAAATGAAACTGTCTGCGCTATCTAATCCACGGTACTTTCTGCGGAGCCATAAAGTGCCAATCCGAATCTACTCCCCTACGTATCGTGATAGTTCATCGCAGCGGACGATCGCAGCTGCAGGTTCTCTCTAGTTATTATTGTATGAAACTCTGTGGTATGTTGGATGTCCATGTACAGGCGCCTCTCGATAATTTGAATTTTCAGTTAATCGAGACTGATGTGCTAGTCCTGGAAATTTCACATGCAGTGCAGTGGAAGAAATCGCTCGATAATTTGAAGCAAAAACCCACGACATCAGTTAATTGAAAGTTATTTCCAATAAGAAGCGTCGGGCTTACCGTCATTTCTTGGCAAAATTGTGCCAGCGTACGCATCTGTCTTTTGAGGTTTCCAATCCTCTCTGCTGCGCACAGTGTCATGTATGAGCAGTTGGTTTGGTGGATGCTTGAGGCTTCGGTTTTGCCGATAAGAATGAACTGTCACGGCAACCTGTGTCTTACTCTTGACTTGGCAGTAAAAGTCTGTATTGTGATTGAAATCAAGGAAGACGTGTAACGGTCTAGTAATGATGCGGTTTTCGTACTTTGATGATTGATTGTGGGATTTAACGCGCCGACGCAACGCAGGCGATGAGGCGCGCCGTAGTGGAGGGCTCCGGATTAATTTTGACCACCTGGGAATCTTTATCGTGCGCCGAAATGTACTTTCAGTTGATTTGGAAGTTTGGAAGTGTTTGGCGGTCCTCGTGGACATTATACTATTATATTATATCATATTATATTATATTAAGTGGGCCATTATTATACTACAGTATGGCCCACTTATACTGAAACCGGTTTTAACAAAATCCCGGCTGTGAAGAACAAACCATCGTTTCCGATTACCATTTGCACACATATGTTTATGTTCGGATGTAGCGAAAAATGGATAGAAACGAACGGATTTGTTTCCCGATGCGTACGTTTAAGCGGGCGGGACTGTAGTAATTTACAATATTCCTCATTAGGGGAAGCCATGAAGAAAAACTTGCTCAGGTCCATCCCGGCCAACGGGAAAATTAAAGAAGTAATGACTTTCGAATTTTGCACTTCAGTGATGTATTATGGGTCAGCGGTAAACATTTATCAATGTGTTACCTGCATGGTAGCCTTGAAGTGATTGGATCAGACGAAACTGGAGGCCCCAATGCAATCGCCCAATCATGTCTCTCTTGGCAGTGGCTTTGCTTGCCGGCCACTAATTGCACAAAGAGGATTCTGTGATGTCATACAGATGTCATCGCAGAGTGGCTGCTTCACCAAGTCGTCACTGCTTCATCTGTTTTTCTTTTTGTCATCTTTGTCATTTCTTCGGAGTCTGTGATAAAATTGGCGCCGTTGTTGTCAGTACGAAGCTGTCTTTTTAAGGGGGGACACTGGTCTTGAAACAACTTCGTTTAATTTTCAAGTAAACTTTGTGAAACTTGCCAGTCTTGCTGCTTTTTTTTCCCACCAATTTCGAATATGCCATATTTTTTCCAGCTAGTCAATTAGTTGCCAAGATAATTACAAATGATTAGCCATTTTTGGTCAAACAATAGACAAAACAGTGTTGGTCGTTAAGCTGTAATCTTTACATTTTCCAATACTTTATGAACCCTGGTGCATGCAATAATCGAAGCAGTTGCTTGATGCACCACGTGGAACTAATTTTACAGCTCATTAAGCTTCAGTGTTTCAAATGGGCACACAAAATGGTTCATTGCCACTGGTGCCACCAAAGTTTAATGAGCTGTGAAATTAGTTTCAAACGTTGCGTCAAAACACCGATCCTCTTATTGCACTCACCGGGGTTCATAGTATTGGAAAATGTAAACATTACACTGTTTTGTCTGTTGTTTGACCAAAAAGGGCTAGCTGTCTCTAATTATCTTGGTAACTAATTGACCAAGTGAAAAAATAATGGAATATTTGAAATCAGCGGGAGAAAAGCAGCAAGGCGGTCAGTTTTCACAAAGTTCAGTTGAAAATTAAAAGAAGTTGTTTTAAGACCAGTGTCCCCCTTATTAACCTGTCTTAATGACCCCTGTGAGCTTTGCCGCTGTGTGCCAGTTGCTGAACCTCATTCCAGTATCGGAAATTCGGTTGGTTTATGTCGGAATGTGGGGAGTGTGTTGCACGTTGCCTGCTACCTAGCACACTGATTAGTCACTCTTGGATCTGCCTTTTGCATCGCGGTGACCGCAATGTTCCTGAAACAAACCTAACAATGTCGCCCTGTAATGACCCCGCAGGGGGCACCTTGTGTACTCAAGGTGTTTCGGTGAGTAGCGCCACCACGGTCCCGAGCTCAGCAGGGGTGCCTACTCCCGTAGGCACTTGGTGTCTTGCAACACCACGGACCCCCCACGTCCCGGCTGTGCGTGGCTTTGCCATGCCCGGGGAAAAGGGGGAACCTGGTGGCTGAGCCAAAGTTGGGGTTGTTTTGGACCTTTACGGGCCCCCCAGCAGCGGCAACACTCCACTTTGGCCCCCGCTTCTCGCAGACGGTGCCCCCGGTCTGACCCGCCTGGGGGGAATCAGCCAATCGCCTTTTCCTCTCTTTCTCTCCACTCTTTCACTTTTCCTATCTCCTCTCCTACCCCTGTCCTGTCATCTCCTTCCTTCCTGATTTCTACATTTTTCCTGGTGGCAAGGGTTAACCCTGTGCAAGGATATAAACCTTGGTACCAAGTATAGGGTTATAGTGGCAGGGTAACGGTTAGCGTGTGCTCTAACGTCACGTTCCCTTGTTGGGCTCGGTGGTGGGCGACCGGCTCTGCCGCCGAATTGATTCCATGCTCATATGGCTTTTTCTATCCCCCCCCCCCCCCCCCAAAAAAACTGATCGGCCTTCTCCGTTTTTTCTCCGTTTTTTCTGCAGGCGGCGAGGGTTAACCCTGTGCAAAGACGTCACTCTTGATTTCAAGCATAGGGTTATAGTGGCAAGGTACGGTTAGCGTGTGCTGAAAAAGCCACGTTCCCTTGTTGGGCTCGGTGGTGGGCGACCGGCCTTGCCACCGAACACATACTTGTTGTATGGCATCTTCTAATCCCTTTTCCATGAATCGCTCTCTTAAAAGGGGGCGCACCGAGGCAACCACCTTTGAATTTTTTCTTTCAAAGAGGCAAGAGTGTTTTCCACGCTTTCACGTGATGCACTCGGAAAATGAGAACACAACAATGAGAAAGATGTCACCATTTCTTGTGTCCAAATGTCTGTCGAACCTCATTGGGGCTGGCTACAAGGCACAAAAAATGTCCAATGGCGACCTGCTGATTGAAGTTAAAGATAAGACTCAATGTGACAAGCTCCTCAAAGTTGACAAATGGTGACAACGCTGTTACTGTCAGTCCTCACCGCTCCATGAACACCGTGCGTGGTGTCATAAGTGAAGCAGACCTCCTAGACCTTACTGAAAATGAACTTCTTGAAGCTTCCATGAGCAAAATGTCATCAAAGTTCAGCGGATAGTCATCCGCCGCGAAAACAAAGAAATCCCCACCAAGCACATTGTTCTCACCTTTGGCACAACGGTTCTCCCGGAGACCGTAGAAGCTGGCTACGTGAAAATCCGAGTCAGACCTTACATCCCCAACCCGCGCCGGTGCTATACTTGTCAGAAATTTGGCCACGGATCACAGAGTTGCAGGGGTAAGCAGACATGTGCAAAATGCAGCAAAACCGACCACGTGTCGGAAAGCTGCACTGCCCCACCACACTGTGTCAACTGCAGCGGTGACCATGCTGCATACTCACGCTCATGCCAGCAATGGAAAAAAGAAAAAGAAATCATTGCGTTGAAAGTAAAAGAAAACACCTCTTACCCCGAAGCACGCAGGCGTCTCGCTATCACGCATAAGATAGCATACGCCGACGTGGCGCGTCAGGGGGCGGCGTCACGTGCGGCAAACTGTCCAATCAGGGACCTCGTTGAGAGGGCCTGAGGAGACATCTTCAGCCCCCCAGGTGCAAACAGCGACACCTGCTGCACCTCAAGGAAATGGTGGCCCGAAAACGGCCAATGTGTCAGCTGCAGCCTCGCGGTCTGCACAGCTGACTAACACCACTGAGACGGTCGTAACTTCACAGGAGAACCGGAGGCCAGCCAAGGCCCCAGGTCTCAAACCGTCAACAAAGAAGCCTTCTTTGGAGGCTATGGACACAAGTGAGCCATCCTCTGCGTCAATCACGCCGAAGGATCGCCACAAACCTCTGGAACGTACGAACTCCCAGGAACTGACCAAAAAAGCAGAGCTCCCTAAGGTGTCTCCTGCTGGAAAAGGCTCTGGCAGCTAACAAGCTGAGCCTGTCTTTAGTAACAAACGTCTCAATACTAGCAATGGCTTTTTGTAGTGTACTGCAGTGGAACTGCAGGGGGCTTCTGAAAACTTGGATGATGTTAAAGAGCTGCTCTGGGAGCATGCACCTTTGCAGTGTGTCTCCAAGAAACCCACTTAAGCAGCAAACACACAGGCTTTTTCCCCCCAGTACATCACATACAGAAAGGACAGGCAAAACACCAACCAACCATCGGGTGGTGTGGCTATTATCCTTCATAGGTCAACCACAGCTAAGGAAGTTAACTCAGGACTGAACTAGAGGCTGTAGCCGTGAGAGTTATATGGTTTGCAGCGACTAATAACAATTTGCTCCATTTACGTTCCCCCAGACAGCGACTACAGAAATCTGAATTTGAAAATCTAATGGACAGCTCCCAGAGCCATACATAATAGCAGGAGACTACAATGCCCATCATCCTCTCTGGGGCTGTGAAAACTACGACTCAAGAGGGCGAATGATAGAAAAATTACTAGTCTCCACTGGAGCTTGCATATTGAACAAAAAGAAGCCCACATACTTCAGTCCCACGCACAAAACATCCTCATCAGTTGACTTAGCTCTCTGCACTGCTACTCTCTTCCCACTACTGGACTGGCATGTCCTGGATGACCCTTATGGAAGCGACCACTTCCAATCGTGCTGAAAGAAAAGGTAATGTCGACACATGATCAGAACAGTGTACCACGATGGAGGATGGGGTCTGCTGACTGGAAAAAGTTTCGACAGCTCACCTGTCTTCCACGTGACTATCTAGATTCACTGGACATTGACAGCGCACTTTCCTTTATCGAAAAGCACATAATTGAAGCCGCTAGTGAATGTATCCCACAAAGTTCTGGTAACCCAAAAGAAAGCCGATTCCTTGGTGGAATGAGGACTGCCAAAGTGCTAGGAAAAAACAAAATGCAGCATGGCGCCTCTTCCGTAACTCTCCCACGACTGAAAACTACATAAACTTCAAACGCATCAAATCCCAATCGAGAAGAGTGAGACGGATAGCAAAAAGTGAGAGTTGGGAGAAGTACATAGAGGGCATTAACTCTTACACCGACCAAAATAAAGTATGGAATAGGATACGCAAGCTGCAAGGGCAGCAGACTTGCCCCCGCCCTTTAGTTGATAATGCTGGTGGCACTCTGGAAGATCAGGCAGATGCACTGGAGCATACTTTGAGTCGGTTTCAAGTGCAGCGCAATACTCAGCCAAGTTTCTTAAATTGAAACGTAGGGAAGAAAAACTGCAACTTCATCGTAAATCACCTCCAAGTGAGGCATATAACGCTGAGTTCTCTATTGCTGAGTTCGAAGCTTGCCTAAATGCACTTGGTAAAGCAGCACCTGGACCTGACAATATTCACTATGAAATGGTCAAGAACTTGCACCCAGAAACTCAACTTGCATTACTATCTCTTTTTAATAGGATCTGGAACAATGGATATATTCCCTCCAAGGCTGAAAGAGGCCATTGTTGTTCCAGTATTGAAGGAAGGGAAGGACCCAGCAGTTGCATCTAGCTACAGACCTATAGCTCTGACTAGCTGTTTGTGCAAAGTATTTGAAAAAATGATCAACCGAAGATTAATGCATTTTCTAGAATCAAACAGGCTCCTGGATCCATTCCAGTGTGGCTTTCGAGAACAAAAATCCACGCTTGACCAACTTGTGCGCTTGGAGTCCCAAATAAGATATGCGTTCGCGCATAAACAGTACTTTCTGTCTGTATTCTTTGACCTTGAAAAGGCCTATGATACTACTTGGCGGTTTGGTATATTGAGAGATCTTTGTGCCCTTGGGATACAAGGAAACATGCTTAAAACAATCGAAAGCTACCTCTCTGATAGGACATTTCGTGTAAGGATAGGCAGCACTCTGTCTAAACCATTCACGCAAGAGACAGGGGTGCCACAGGGAGGTGTGCTGAGCTGCACACTTTTCATTGTAAAAATGAATTCCCTACGCACTGTACTTCCGCCAAACCATGTTTTACTCAGTGTATGTTGACGATGTGCAGATTGGCTTCAAGTCCTGCAATCTCTCCTTTTGTGAACGCCAAATTCAGCTGTCGGTGAATAAGCTGTCCAAATGGGCAGATGAGAATGGCTTCAAGTTTAACCCCTCAAAAAGTGCCTGTGTACTGTTCTCGAAAAAAAGGGGCATTGCCCCTGCACCAGAAATCTACTTAAATGGACAGCTGCTTCCTGTTAAAACAGAACATAAGTTTCTCGGATTGATTTTCGACTCGAGACTCTCGTTCACCCCCCACCTGAAGCATCTGAAACTGAAGTGTTTGAAGGCAATGACTGTGCTTAAGATACTAGCACACATGAAATGGGGCACTGACAAGAAGTGTTTACTACACCTGTACAAAAGTCTTGTTTTGTCCCGCCTAGATTATGGATGTATAGTTTATGGGTCAGCCTCTAGCACTGCACTGAAAATGCTTGATCCTATCCACAATCTGGGCATCAGGTTGGCCACAGGGGCCTTCCGCACTAGTCCAGTACTGAGCCTCTATGCTGAATCAGACTGTTGGTCTCTGGAGTACCAGCGAACTTTTATTGGTATTATTTATGCCCTGAAGGTTACGTCACAGCCCGAGCACCCGTGTGACTCCCTGATTAGAGATAACTCAAAAATGCTGCTCTTTTCAAATCGACCTTCCTTAGCTCAACCGTTTCCACTGCTGATCAATTCCCTCTCTACAAAACTATCGATCTCGTTTGATGACACCCTCAAAATGACCCCAGATGAATGCGTGGCACCCTGGGATACAAGCATCATATCATGCGACACCTCATTTAGACAAGTAGACAGGAAAGGCTCACTATTGGAAGTCAAACAGCACTTCGCATACCTCCAAGACAAGTACAAGGCTGCTCAGTTTTTCACTGATGCATCGAAAACCAAATCGGCTGTGGCCTGTGCAGTTGTTGGACAGCATCTTTCAATAGCAAAAACAATGCATAAAAACACAACCATATTTACAGCAGAAGCACACGGAGTATATCTGGCTGTGGACCACATTATCACAAGCAAAACACAAAAGTCTGTTATCTTCACAGACTCACTCAGTGTTGTCACGGCCCTGTCCACAGGAAAGGGCCCCAAGAATCCCACATTTACTGTCCTTCTTAAAGCTCTGTACAAAGCACACCAGCTAAATTTAGAAATCATAGTGTGCTGGGTTCCTGGTCATTGTGGCATAGCTGGCAACGAGGAAGCCGACCAGGCTGCTGCCAGAGCAGCTGAAAGAACCAGTATTGACATCACGCAAGTACCTTACCTGGATATGAAACCAGCAGTAAAACACATACTCCTTCAGCTCTGGCAGAAAGAATGGGACGGAGAAGTAAACAACAAGCTCCACTTGGTACAACCTCTAATCGGCCGATCAGCTGCCAGGGAAAAAAACAGGGCCTTTGAGGTCTGGCGATGCAGACTACGAATAGGACACACACATGGCACGCATTCCTACCTCCTGACTGGTGACCAGCCGCCAAACTGTGCCAGATGTGGCGAGGGTCTTTCAGTCCTCCATGTTTTGGTTGAGTGCTCGGCCATGGAACCAGAAAGGAGACGCTATTTCCCGGAAATGTACCGTAAGAATATGCCACGGCACATTGCAATGTTTTTATCAGACTGTCCTGTGTTCGAGTTCAGCAGAGTTTTAGAATACCTTGATGATATCGGTTTTTTAAAGCAGGTTTGTTTTAGAAAGTAGCATTCTCGTCCACCTCATTACCTTGTTCATCCGTAGGGTTCTATTTACCATGGCCCTATACACCGTTAGCTCATTCCATGCCTCATCACACTCCTCACTCATCTTTTGGATCCGGCCCTTTACACCGAAGTAATTTTATGCACTATTTGCACTCATTTCATTAGCACATTTTTACCTCATCGCAGCAATGGCGCTCTTGGCCTTAGATGCCCTTGCGCCAAAAAACCCCACCAAAGAAGAAGCTGTGCCTCCGAGTCGGAGGAGCTTATGTGAGCTACAATGTCCGGCGGTAGTGAGTCCTGCACGGTATCGTCTTGTATCACACTACACCCCCACATGATGTGGGCCAAGGTTGCAGTTCCTTTCGCGCACATACTGCACTGGTCACTCACAAAAAGGTCCGGACACACGTATCGGGCGAGGGCGGGCGTAAGCACCGTCCGGGTCTGTAGTTGACGCAGGAGGACGCCCTCGCGTCTGTCCAGCTTCCCGTGAGGTGGGGGCAGTGTTCGACGTTCTTCCCTGTGCCATGCCAGGATGTCGCCGTACTCCGTCAGTGGCTCCGCGTGGGGGACTGTGCCGTCCGCATTCGGGGGGCAGGGGGGCGCCGCACGGTGCGCGAGCTCGCGTGCGACGGCGTCCGCCCTCTCGTTACGGTTGGCCGTGCCTCCTCTGATGGGTCCGACGTGAGCCGGGAACCATCTGATGGTGGTAGTAGTGGTCTTCAGTGTTGGTAATATACGGGCCGCTGTCTCGCCAATGTCACATCTGGCAAAGCTGGCGATCGCCGACCGGGAGTCGCTCAAGACTGTCGTGATGTTGTGATCGCTCCGTAGTGCTAGAGCGATTGCGGCCTCCTCTGCTTGTGTCGCGCTGGGTTGCGCGAAGGCTGCAGGCGTTAATCGTGCCCCCGTTCGCGGCGCGGATCACTACAGCCACAAAGGTGTCCGGCCTGTCCGGTACCTGCGCGACATCCGCGTACACTGCAGTGTGGTCCGTATCATACGTTTCAGCGAGTGTTCGTGCCCTTGCCTGTCTTCGCTCCTTATTGCGCTCCGGATGGATGTTGCGCGGGGAGCGGTGAGACCACCAGATGTCTGGCGATGGCAGTGGGGATCTTCTTTCCGTGTCTTTCGGTGTCTTCCTCGAGTGGTGGTCTGAGGCCGACTCGTTGTAGGATCTGCCGGCCCGCACTTGTGGTGCCAAGGCGGACGACCTTTGCGGTGCGCTGGGCCTCGCATATCTCCTCCAGAGTGTTATGCACTCCGAGCGACTCCAGGGCCCGGTTGCTCGTGCACTGCAGGAGTCCCAAGGCTGTCTTGTGTGATTTTCGGATTGCTGCGTTTATCTTGTTTCGCTCGTGCTGCAACCATCGGTGGAACGAGCCTTGAAAGCGTTGTCGGCCGGGATTACCAAGCTAAGAAACTAGCCTCTGGTGATCTGCTGGTAGAGGTGCAATGAAAAAATCAAAGGCAGAACCTATTAAAACAGAACACCCTGGCTGAACTCAAAGTAACGGTCACACCATAGCCTGAATACAACGCAAGGCGTGATCTCTGAGAGGGAACTGCTTCACGAGACAGATGAGTATTTGCTTGAAGGACTGAGGGACCAGGGCGTCACGGCTGTGCGGCGGATCACCATGCGTCGCGCAGGTGAGGAAATTCGAACTAAGCACGTTGTTCTGACCTTCAACCGTCCAACGCTTCCTGAATCCGTCCATGCTGCCTTCATATCCTGTCCAGTACGCCCCTACATACCTAGTCCTCGAAGGTGTTTCAAGTGCCAGAAGTATGGCCACGGAACTCAGTCTTGTCGTGGCCGACCCACCTGGGCTCACTGTGCACGTGCTGACCACACCAGTGATGACTGCAAAAAAGAACAAGTGAAATGTCCAAACTGCGGGGAACCACACGCTGCATATTCACGTGCATGTCCCGCATTCAAAAAGGAAAATGAAATAATTCAACTCACAGTCACTGAAAACCTAACCTTTGCACAAGCACGCCTGAAGCATGCTCTGCTTTCAGGCAGAAGTTACGCAGACGCTGCTCGCCGGGGGGTGGAGCGTCGTCTGGTGGATGCGGGCACCCAGTGCAACCTGGTCCCGCCACAGCCCCCCGCTCAGCAGGAGATAGTTGCTCCCGTGGCTTCTGCTGCTACACTCTCATCCAGTGCTGTGCCTAAGGCTTCCAGCGCGACCACCTGTGCTGCGCCTAAGGCCTCCAGCACGAGCTCTGGTGCTGTGCCTAAGGCCTCAAGCACGAGCTCAGTCCAGATGAGTGATGATCTGGCTCCGTCCCGGGCATCTGCAAAACAGCAGAAGGCTGCTCCTGCGGTCACTGCTGTTGCAGCAATGTCCAGTGCTGTGGCTGCGGCCTCTAGCACAAACAGTGTCTCCACTGACACTTCTCCTTCAGAAACCTTGGATGAGGCCATGGATGTCTCTCCAAGCACACCTGCTTCTGAAACACAACAGGAGCGCCGCAGTTCCGCTGGTCGGGGTAAATCAAACAAACCGAAGTCGTCCAAGATCACTACACCGGGAATTCACTCGGCGATCTAGGTAAACTACTCAAAGGGCCCCAAAAACAAAACTCCCTCACTAATGACCCTTTTAATGGAAAAAGAACATCTCATGATCTGTATCTCTCTTCTCTTGGTATTTATGGCTGCTGAAAGTGTTATCCAGTGGAATTGTAGGGGGCTGTTGAACAACCTTGACGATATATATGATATACTCTCAAATCACAAACCAAACATACTGTGCCTCCAAGAAACACACCTACGCCCATCTCAGACAAACTTTTTAACACAATACACTATATTTCGTAAAGACAGACTGAACTACCACCATCTGTCTGGTGGTGTGGCAATAATAGTACAAAAATCTGTTGCTTGTCAACACCTGCAGCTACAAACTTCACTTGAAAGTTGCCGTTAGAGCCATAATTTTTGATAGACTAATTACAGTGTGTTCTCTTTACATTCCACCGGACTATCGTCTATCCAGCGTCGAATTTGAAAACCTCACCAATGAGCTACCTGAACCCTACTTAATTATTGGGGATTTTAATGCCCACAACCCTCTTTGGGGATCTGCGCGAGCTGATGTGCGAGGGCGGCTAATTGAAAAGTTCACCACATCATCCGGCAGTTGCATCTTTAATAAGAAACATCCAACATACTACAACACGGCCCACAACACATATTCTGCAATAGACCTGGCAATTGGCTCCGCAATTTTACTGCCCACCTGTGAGTGGAAAGTAATTAACAACCCCTATGGCAGCGACCATGTCCCCGTGAAACTACTCCCAAGACACCGATTCGCCTCGAACTTTTAAACAACATGCAGCTGACTGGAAAACATCCAAAGAACTTTCCAGACTAACCCCTTCGCTAATAAGTCATTTAGATGTTGAAGCAGCCAGCTCACTTATTACGGCCCATATTCTTGACTGTGCTCAAAAGAGCATTCCAGAGATCACTCCTAAAACCCTCCCCAGACCTAGACCATGGTGGAATGAGGAGTGCAAGCGTGCACGTTCCGAACAGAATAAAGCATGGGCACTCTTGCGCCGCTATCCTACGGCAGACAACCTGCTTAAAAGTTTAAACGGGCAAAGGCCAAAGGAAAGCGGACACGGCGCTTAGCAAAAAACGAAAGTTGGACAAGGTTTATATCGTCTATAAACTCTTACACAGACTCTCGCAAAGTATGGACTAGGATAAAGAAACTAAAAGGCTACAAGACCAACCCTACTCCCCTTGTAAATAGTATGGGTAACACAATAAAAGACCAAGCAGATGCTCTCGGCAAACATTTTGAACACGCAGTGCTGCCACTCCTGCGCCAAATGCGCCAATTTGCGCCAAATGAGGTATCCTGCGCCATCCTGATACAAAAACCACGATTTTGCAAGCAAGTGCGCCAAAAGTGCGCCAAAATTTGTGTTGCGCAAATCGCGTGCAGCCTGTTACAAGCACTACTTCACAGTGGTCTCTAGACATGTATAACTAATTCGGGTTGATAACTTGAACTCCCTAGCACCCGTCATCGTGTTTGCCGCGGCGAGTTTGGTTGGCGCCGTCACTGTACCGCCGATACAGTGTTTTCGTCTAGCATGTCATTGCAGCGCTGGCGTACCGCGGTTAAAAACTTTCCTTCTTGCTGTAGTTTCCAATAATTCCTGCTATAAACAATAGGTAGTTTTAGGTGGCGTTTATTGCCGGCCCTCTCCGCTCCGGGAGCCAGTGGGAGCGCCGTTTCGCGGCATGCGTGACGCGCTCGGCTGCAAGCTCTCGCTTCGCTTGTTGGGCTCGCGGAGGGGACTGCCGCAAGTGAAGCGGGCTGTGAAGAACGGCCAGTCCCTCAAAAGCATGAACCTCATGGAGCGTTTTCTGCTCGCGAAAACGCGCCGCGTAAGCACCCATACGCTGCGCGCGGCGCGCAACATGGCGGCGGCTTCGGCCGCGAAGTGGTGTGGGGAGCTCGAGCGACCACTTTTAAGCGCTCTCTAAAACATCGCTCAAGGCACGCACGAAGTTGCTTGTGTGGTAAAGGAGCTTATAATGTTGGCGAAATCGGTACTTTAAAACATCATCCGCGTCGCTAGTGAAAGCGTCCATGCAATACCTGCCGGGGTGGTAAGCCTAAAAACCGCCGACGGAGCCAGCCGGCCGTGACCGGGCTGTCTCGAGCGCTTCAAAACCGCCGCCATGAGGCACGCGCCTCCCCATTGGGGCAAGTCGCCAGGCTCCTCCCACTGCCGCGCGCGACGCGCCTCATTTTCTGAGCGTGGCAGAAACTGCCGCGTGCGTGGAATCGTCGACGCGGGCGTGAAAAAATCGCACGCGCAACGCCGACGCGCACGAATCACATGCAAAAGCTCCATGCGCGTTTCTCGTGCACATTTCCAGCTAGCGTGGAAATGCGCACGAGGACTGATAGCAAGCGCCTGCATCTAATAAAATGAAAAAGTAAAACACGAGGGCTTGCCTCAACAATTAATAAACTAGAAAAGAGGCGCGAGAGGCGCGTTGTTTTTTTGCTAGGCAGGTTTGTCGAAGCCTTTCAAAATTCATTATCGTGTTGCAGGTTGTCTTTTATCCACACCAGAAAGGAACTAAATACCTTGCAAATTATGTTTTGTTGCATTTTTGCGATTGCGTGGATACTTAGGGGATTTAATTGCATCAAACTTCTGGCGACTTCTAGCGACTGTTTCGAAATAAGTGGAAAAAAAATCCCATTTCCCCAGGAATGCCAGGTTGGGCTATAAAGAGCCTAATTTGGCTACTTTTTTTTTGGTTGTAGAAATTTTCTTTATTGGCTATTTGGCTATTCTTGGGCTATTGGGAGAGCTGACTGTGAAAGCTATTTTTAATGCATGTTCGAGCCTGCCAACTATGAAGCGTTTTCAGTGACTTCTTGAAAAAGTCTTCCCTGGTAGGGACAAGGAGACCATTATTCTTCAGCTGTGTCGTCCATTTGTGATCGCATGTGTGAAAATCACCTTGAAGCCCATTCAATGGCGACCTCCACATCAATTACTGGACGATACTGGTCAATTTTTAGTGCTGAGAGATGCTTTGGACACATCTAGCAGTTGATGTTTAGTTGCTCCAAGGTGCTCCAAAACTGACATTTAGGTGCTCCAAATTGCTCCAAAATTAATAATTTACTGATACAAAAATTGCTCCAAATCACCGTTCATCAGTGGCACCACTGAACACGTATTCAGTTCCTCTCATTACACACAAACATTTTTACAGCACAAGAAAGAAGCTGAGCGCCAGCCCCTTCGTGTGGACCAACGCTCAAATGAAGGATACAATGCACCATTTACGATGCCCGAATTAATTACTGCATTGTCCACATGTGGTAAGTCAGCCCCTGGAGCTGACAGAATCAGCTATGAGATGATCAGGCACTTACACATTGACACACTTTACACAATACTCTCTCTCTTTAACAAAATATGGCAGAAAGGCCGCTTTCCAAAAGCATGGAAAGAGGCAATCATTGTACCTCTTCTAAAAGAGGGAAAGAACCATCCTTTGCTGCTAGTTACAGGCCTATTGCCCTGACCAGCTGTTTGTGTAAGCTCCTGGAAAAAATGATAAACCGGCGACTTTTTTACTTTCTGGAGTTTCATGGTGTTCTAGACAAAAATCAGGCAGGGTTTAGGTCTGGGAGATCAACTACAGATAATCTGGTTGCGTTTGAATCATATGTTAAAGACGCTTTTGTCCATAAACAGCACTGCTTCTCTGTATTCTTTGATATGGAGAAAGCCTACGATAGAACGTGGCGATATGGCATTCTATTGGACTTGCAGTCGTTTGGCCTTAGTGGCAATATACTCAATGTTATTCAAGACTATTTGTCTGATCGCACATTTCGTGTCCGTGTGGGGACTGCCCTGTCTAGAACATTTGTTCAAGAAAATGGCGTACCCCAGGGAGGAGTGCTGAGCTGTGCACTGTTCATTGTTGAAATGAGTTCTCTTAAAACTGTGCTGCCTCGGACTGTTTCATACTCTGCCTACGTTGACGATATCCAAGTTAGCTTTAAATCCTGTAATCTGTCGATATGTGAACGTCAAATCCAATTAAGTGTCAACAGGCTGGTTACATGGGCTGAAAAAATGGTTTTCAGTTTAACGCTGATAAAAGTGCTGTTGTTGTTTTTTCTAGGATACGCAGTGTACAACGTCTTCCTTGCATCACGTTAGGAGGTCAGCCCATACCAGTGAAAAAGGAACACAGGTTTCTAGGTATTTTGCTCGACCACAAGCTCACATTCATACCACACATTAAATTGCTAAAAGTAAAATGCCTGAAAACAATGAACATTTTAAAGGTACTATCTCATCAGTCCTGGGGTACGGATACAAAATGTCTGCTAGCACTTCTTAATAGTGTTGTTAGGTCAAGAATAGACTACGCCTGCATTGTATACCAGTCTGCAACCAAAACAGCACTCAAAATGTTGGACCCAGTATACAACTTGGGGCTTCGCTTGGCCACAGGAGCATATCGAACAAGTCCTATTCCATGCCTTCATGTCGAATCAAACCAGTGGTCTCTAGGGTACCAGCGCGCCTACACTGCTCTGATGTATGCCGCAAAGAGGACTTCTCTGAAGGAACACCCTAATGAAAAATAACACAACTGATCATCTCTTTGAAAACCGACCATCCATAGCTCCACCTTTCCCGCTGGCAGTTTCACACCTCGTCAGCGAGTTCCAAGTTCCTCTCACTGATGTCTACTGTACCTCAGTTTGTGATTTGGTCGCTCCGTGGGACACTTTCCCAATTCACTGTGACATGTCCTTTAGAGAAATTCAAAAGAAAAATGTACCAAACTTTGTCATCACTCAGCATTTTCTGTTCCTCCATGACAAATACAAGGCAGCTGAATTTTACACAGATGCTTCAAAAACTCCCACAACCGTATCCTGTGCTGCAAATGGCCCCCTACTTAATATATCCAAAACAATGAACAGGAACACAAGTATATTCACTGCAGAGGTGCACGGTATTCTACTGGCTTTGAACCACATTCTTTGAAGCAAAGTTAAGAAATCAGTTATATACACAGACTCTCTGAGTGTCATCTCAAATCTTTCATCTGGGAAGGTCAGTAGAAACCCTACTTTTAATTGTGTTTTAAGAGCTCTCCACTCTGCATATGGCCTGAAACCCTTTGTCACAGTCTGCTGGGTTCCTGGCCACTGTGGCATTCCTGGAAATGAAGCTGCTGACCGTAGTGCTGCAGCTGCCGCCCTTCAAAGCAGCATAGACATAAACAAGGTCCCATATCAAGATCTGAAACCTTTTGTAAAAAGGAAGCTGCGGGACCACTGGCAGCAACAATGGGACAGAGAAGCAGAGAATAAACTACATGTCGTTAAACCCAAAATAGAAAAGCCCCCTGCTGAAAAACATGACAGATTTGTGGAGGTAGCCTTATGCAGATTGAGAATTGGCCACACACACATCACACACTCACACCTCTTAACAGACGCAAACAAGCCACAGTGTCATCGGTGTGGGGGGCAGCTCTCAGTTCTTCATATGCTTATTGAATGCGAGATGTGCAACATAGAGAGAAAACGTCACTTTCATGAAATATACACTCATTGCATACCCTTGCACCCTTCATTATTTTTATCAGATAGTCCCATGTTTTCTTACAGAAGAGTCTTTAATTACCTTGCCGATGTTGACTTCTTAAAGTACATAACATACTCCCCATGATCTCACTTGTCCTCATGTTCCGCCACAAAACAATGGCGGTATTGTGGGGTTTTTAACAACTTGCATGCCAATATTTCTTACTTTTAATTATGGCCCTATACACCAACTTCCATAGTTTAATTTTAATGTAGTGGATTTTTCAGATTCCATTTCAATATGCCTCGTAGCATCCGACCATTGTCATGGCGCTCTTTGCCCTCGTCGGCCTTGCGCCATAAAACCCTGAATCAGCATCGCCCTGTAATGCTTTGTTGCAGCAGCCGCCGCCTCCAGCAGTGGACGAGGCCCCTCAAAGTCCCCGTGCTTCTTCTCAGAGCGAGGTCTCTGAAGGCTCCGTTCTCACTGACAGCCGTCTTGGCCACGACGACGAAGCGGACGGTTCCAGCCCGGCAGGCAGCGAGGATGGTAGCGGGGAAAGTGCCGACTCCTGCCTGGAGTGCCTGTTGGCTGCCTGGAGGAAAGACAGCGAGCGAGTGGCTGAGGCGGAGAGGAGGCGGCTTGGACTGTTCCAGGAGTCCATGAAGCTGATGGCGGAGGCCAACGTCATTGAATTGCGCAAGTTGTTGCAGTTGCGAGAGTACTTTGCCTCAAGGGCTACCGTATTTATTCGAAAATAGGTCGAGCACGAATATAGGTCGACCCCCTAAAAATTGAAGTCACCGGAAAAAAAAAATAATATATTCGATTATAGGTCGACCCATGCTTTTAAGAAAAAACTTCAGGAAACTTTTTAAAACTCCCATTTATTTACAACGCGGTCACCTCACTGGTCGGAGCCACACACTGCGGCGTCGTCGGAACTTGCGCCGCATGCGCCGCAGTTCATTACCCACCCCCGCCCCCGACTGGCTTTGAAGGCTGAACGGCCAATCCTGCCTCGCAGCGCTAACTGTTGAGCTTTGGTCTGAATATCGCACGCTCCTCTTCCACGTGCAGCCGGAGTTTTTTTCTCGAGAGCATCGTGCCTCCCAATTGTAGGGCCACGAAACGCACGACGCAGTCCCCTACAAGCAAAAAGTTCGTCCCGCTGTTTCCGCCATCCCCTGATCAGCTTTTCATTAACGTCTAACTCTCGCTGAGCGGCGCAGTTGTTCAAGTTCTCAGCAAACAGGATCACCCGCCGCTTAAAGTCCGACGTGACATCGCGAAATGCGCACGAGAAAAACGTTATGTGCGGAAATCACAACGAAGCAAACACAAAGAAAGCGCATGAAACGGAGAACGGGAGATAGTAGAGACAGCGAGCGAAGCAGGCAACGCCGTTCCGTTCACGAGGTGGCTACGCTAGGTGGCGAAAGTCACCTTTACCCCCACCTCGCGCTAGCCGCTACCGCGGCTTTGAAGACACCAAGCCAAGCCAATCTGGCTCTCTAGCCAGTACGTCAGCTCGCTCGTGTCCGGTTCGGCCGCAGGTAATGCGCGATAGCCGGCAGTGACTGTGGGTGGTTTTCTTACGCTGGTTGTTTTGTTATTTTTTCCTTTATTTTCTTGCCTGTCTTTGTTCTAGATGCTCCGCGCTGCCGCCTCAAATTGAGGAGTGCCGGGCGCGACGGAGAAACGGATCGCTCGGTGCGCTCGCTATTTTTCATCACGACCATGTATAGGTCGAGGTTCTTCGGTCACAATTATAGGTCGACCCTCAATTTTTAAGCACATTTTCGGAAAAAAAAAGGTCGACCTATATTCGAATAAATACGGTAATCAAGAGTCGGGATGAGCGAATGGCTGAAGCTGCGGAGGTGGTTTCGTCGGCGTGAACTTGCTCTTTGGTTTGCACAGAAGCTACAGTGTGCGTAGCCTGTCTGTGGTTCTGGACTTTGGAAACTCGTGAATTCTGTTGAATTAGTCTAGGGTAATTGCACGTGCTTCGTTTTAAAAAACCGCGACTGAACTAGTGGCATTGCGTCGGTCGAAAAATTGGGCAACCCGCTAACCGTGCAGTTGAGAAATGGGGGGAAAAAAAGTTGGGTACACCGCAATTTATTGAAGCTGTAAGCGCTTAATTTGTCTAAGGTGGTTCGTTACGGCCGTCTGACGTCTTGTTGCCACCCATCTATTTCGTAGAGGCGTCGCACAATGCTCGTGGACAAACCTTGCTACCTCGCCCTTCAGTTCCAAGAGTACAGCACGGTTCCCAGGAAGTGAGCTTTTCCGAGCATTGCAGACCGACAGCTGCTCCTTCAGCTTACGCAAGTAGCATTTTTTTTTTTTTTCGGTGAAACCAAATGGGTACTGGTGAGACACGTTGCCGTTGGCTTGGGCAGGCTATGTGACGTTTCCTTTAAATGCGGTGGTGAACTGGGAAGTTCTCTTGAGCAGTTCATGTGCCCACTGACAGGGGAGAGAAGCTACAAAAGCAAGATGGCGGCGATTCCAAGTGATGTCTGTGGCAATGGTGCCTTTGTGGTTTGGATGGGCGCATTGGGCTGCCTGGTTGCCAGATGACAAACACCGTAACATTAGGGTCAATGAGCAGTGTATAGGTCGGGGGGGTGATTTTGCGGCAAATTTTTTTGTAATAAACCTCGTCCTATATTGCGACTTCCGCAGTACAAACAGGAAAATAGCTCGACTTTGCCCATTACGCGAGGTTTACCATTGGCCAGTATTGAGCCAGCAGCTCATCGGTCGGTTGCCCCCCTACTGTGTTTCATGTCATCGCGGTCATAGCTACAAAGTCTACATCACCACGTCTAGCCATGATTTTTCTTGCGTTCATTCACTTCACACAGTGCTTCTGAGTGGAGTATCCTCTCTTCAGATATAGTGCTGAAAACTGATAATGCATTATTTCACGCCAAACTGTTGGACTTCGTTCTTCACCAGCATGTTTGCATTGTTCATGCTTGCTTCCTGTTTTATTGTCACGTTTGTTCATGTGTTGTACTGTTGGCATTGTCCACTTTTGTTTGGCAGTGAGATTGCAATGTTAACCTGTTGGTTTGTAGTCTTGTTGTAACTTGCCTTCTTCTATTTTCATGCTTATTTTTTCCCTTTTCTACTGCCCTCTGTATTGTATCTGATCTTTGAGGGTCAAATAAAATGAAATGAATACATAATAATGCAGGCCTGCTGTTCGCTGATTCGCTCCCTAAAATTCAGCAGAGAGGATTCTTGTAAGGTGACGTGCTGAAGCGCAACATGCGACAACAAAAATACAGAAGACACACAGAGTGCTCTGTGTTTGTTGTTCTGTGTTTTTGTCCCTCTTTTCGTGCTGCACTTCGACATGTTGCCATGTACCATCTCACCCAAATAACTACTCTGCATTTACGGGCCGTTCTAAGCATGGCTCATTGGCTGGAGTCTTGTTCAGAGCAAGTATCGTACTTACCCGATTCTAATGCTCACTTTTTTTTCCAGAAAAATAGGTCGAAAAATCGCATGCGCGTTGGAATCTGATACGAAACCGAAACTGCCGAAAGAGGGGAAATTTCGTTCCACCCATCGCCATCGCCATCTCAAGATGGCGCCAAAGCTTTTAGCAACAATTTTTCGGACGCAGGAAGCATAGGTGCCTAGGCTTTTCTATCGGCGTTCACACAAATCGTCAGATCGTTCCACTTGCGCGCTTGATAACAGCAATGGCAGCAGCGGCTCTCACGCGTTCAAAACGAGCGGTCAGCTGAAGCGTGCACCTCTGGAGAAGCCCGCAGGGTGGGCGTGCGAGGCGTGGGCTACGATCCCATCAACCATGGTTGAACGTTCGTTCAGAAGTGTGGGCATCGCGAACACGCTTGACTGCACCAAGGACGAGATGTTGTGGTCAGCGGAGAGCGACGAGGAGTGAGATTACTTCAAGAAATAAATCGCCCGTTTCTCTCGCATTCGTTTTTCTTGCTGACAAAGTTCCGTGCGCGTTACAATTGGAGGTGCAAGTTTTTCGGTTTTTTTTTTTGCCAGGAAAATCGGGTGCGCGTTAGAATCGGGGGCGCGTTAGAATCGGGTAATTACGGTATTTTGCTCTAGCAAGCCCAGAGTGATTGTTGGAGGTTGGCAGTCGGTGTGCTTGACTGGCCACTGTGATCACTCAAAGAAGAGAGCAGTGATCTCGGGACTGTTCTCACTGCAGCCAGGGGTGGAGCACATCAGCTCCATGTAGGGCTACATTTGGAGCTTTGTGAGGAGTGAAAAAAGAATACCTAGTAGCAGGAGAAGATATAGCGGCTTTGGAAAAATTATATTTTACATAAGCTGTTGTGCAGTATGTGCTGGGATGTGTGTGCATATTCTAGTTGCCTGTGTTTCCAGGACACTGCAAAGAGCGGTTCAAGTGAACCTTACTCTGTTTGCTGAGGGGCAGCAGTAGCCGAGTGAGTAGATCTGAATGGCAGTGCAAAATAACATTGATTTACTGAAACAAGGAAGTAGGCACTCGCGGAAAACAAGCTGAGGCTACTTCTCTCTTCTTTCTTTTCTTGCCGTTTATCTTGAGAGTTGCTTGAACTGTTCAGTCTCTATGTGGTGCGGGAAAGGGCTCTGAAAACCTAGCTTGCCTCTGTCTAGTTCACCGTGGGAATATAGGGATTGTTAAAACCAACTGTTAGACGAACTCTGCTGTTTGGACTCGCAGAGCCTAGGGGTAGAATCGTGGGTTTTGGAGTGAGCTGCCTAAGGTCAAACCCCAGCGATGCTGAGTTTTATCGTCCATGAGGCGAGTGATTTTTTTTGCTATAAAATGTTCTCTTGGCTCAATTCTACGTATTCTTTCCGTAAATAATGGTGGTTTGGCATCTCAGGCATGTTTAGGGGCTGCATGCGGCATATCCAAAGTTTATTTGAAGTTGTGCATTGCACCGGAAGTGCTTGGGTAGTTAGGACTGTTAGTTTGGGGAGAGTCCTTCAATGCTTTACTGGTCACGAAACTGCTCCGTAACTCAATGGGAGAGCTTCATATGCTGCGTTTGGCCGCCGCGCGGTGGCGCCACCCTCTCACTGAGGTCACTTCTCGGGCGGCGTTGCGCTGGCTCGAACGGCCGAGCCGCGGCGAGTTGTATTTGTTTTGTGCGGGGAAAAAATGTAACGTGCATATTGCGCTCTTGTGATGCGAATTAAGTAGTGCAACGACGATGCCGAACATGTGTTGCGTCCGGGATGTCGATCCTTGTACAACGATACCACAGAAAATGTTTCCTTGTTCTGTTGACCAAGCGAGGGGCAGCTGTGTGAGAAATGGAGGGTCCGCCATTCCAAGGCAAGCAACGGGAGATTTCAGCTTCGATTATAAGTGTGCGACAGTGCGTGTAAATGCACTGTGTGTGAGAATGGAAAAAGCAATGTACCCTTTTGAGAGCATCGTGTTCCTAGAATTGTACAAGGCTAACTTAAAGCCGGATTTTTGTCATATCAGTCACGTTGTAGCAATGCTTTATGACCTGTTTGCAAACTTGTATTACCTTGCGCTCAGGCTCGCGTGTAAAAAAAGCTTTGGGACGTCCTTGTGCTTTTACTGTTCATATTTCCGCGAATTAACCCTCAGGGTTCGTTTTGTTTGTTTTGTAACCGCGCGTGGCCGATTCCGGTTTCTTATCTGGCGTTTCAACCGGAGCGCCCGTTCGCTCTTTTTGTCGTACGTCCCGTCGGGCAATATTGTTTGATATGGAAAGGGTGCCACCTTGTCGCTAACTTGATTTTTTGTTTTTTCGACAATGTTCTCGCTCCTAGTTCCATGGATCTGAAATTAATAACGTTCCAAGAGTAATGCATGCATAGGAAACGCCGCGCGACTCACTTTATCGACGTTCATCTGTGCACGTAACACCGCGGACTGCTTCTTCGACGTTTGTGTTTCATTCTAGTATTTTGTAGTGCAGAAGATCGCTAGCTCACTGCGTTCAGAAAAGCTTTGCGACGTCGTTCTTGGCTACGAGGCAATATTCTGTTTCCTCCGTGTGCTGCACATCGCAGCGCGAAAAAATAAATTTTTGTACGCTGGACCACGCTCTTTTTTCTCCCTTCGTAACATTGAAATTTTTTGTTGCGTGTGATAAAATCAGCTTCATTGTTCTTTTTTCGCTTCCTGTTTTGCAAGGATTGCAAAGCGTGGAAGCAGAAAGACACACGGTGCAATATGTATATCTCTTCGTGTTTTGATCCTTCGCGTTTGTGCAGCGTTTTTATATGTTCTGAAGTATGTACCCACTCATCGAAACGACAATACTATTGAGCTATCTCTTTTAGCGTTCTGTGCATTCCAGAGCAATCAACGGATTCATTAAGCGTAGTCTGAACGACGCATACTTGGTTTCTTTCAGTTTTTTTATTGTATTATCGATAGGCCCGCAGCAGTCCGTGACTACGCAGCTACCCTATGTGTGGTGTTTACAACTTTGCTTTAAAAAAACAAGCAATAGATATTCAAAAATCCGTAAACGCGACGGCGCAGCGCTTGTGCCAGAGCACACAGAAGCCGTTGCCGTTCGCGGCCGAAGCCTACGGTAACTTACATCGAAAAATAAAGCCCCATTGAAGGCAGGTGATAAACACAATAACTGGACTATTCATCGCTAACTACTATGAAAAAAAAAACACACTTAATCGGCGCGCAGACGCCAAAACCAGCGAGCGTTTGCACGCCAAGAGCTGGCCAATACGCCGCACGCGCGGCGGCTGGGTGACCTTCGTGCGGCGGTGGCGCCTGTAGTGGCGCGTGCGGTCCCTATATGAAGCGAGCGTCGAAGTTTCGTGACCAGGAAAGCATTGAAGGACTCTGGTTTGGGCTTGGAAGGTGGGCACCAAAAAAAGCGGTTTTGCCTTCCAGTCCCAAACTTCAAACGGTAGTAACTTCTCTTACAGGCCAGATAGAATGATGATGTCAGTCTTATTGCTCTCCTTGATTTGTGCCCAGTTCACTGGCACCTTGTTCAGCTGCATCACTCCAGCAGTTTTTTTTTTTTTTGCAAAGGCTGTAAAAAAAATCAAACACAAAAGTCCGAATAAATTTGAATGTAGTCGTTTTGCACAAAAGCGAATTTTATATCTACAGCCAGAACGAAAAAACTACATATGCTCTCGAATTTGTATCACCATAACTGCAAAAGTAAAGTTTTTGATCAAAGACCCCTGCGCCCCCCTTAACCATCTGAATGCTCCGTGGCTTTGCCTGGTTGCTTCATAGAATGTAGTGTGGAGGCTGAGCCCTGTGTAAAGTGTCAGCCTAACACAAGTCAGCCGAGTTCCCAAAACAGTTGCGTGGTAAGTGTTTCTGTAGCTCTGAGCAGTAATACCACCGTGTGGACTACTTCAGGTGTTGTAGCACTCCACCATTTGTTACTGAATCAATGAATTTGCTGCATCAATGAAATTTGGGTGCAATGCAGCTTAGTGCACCCAAATTTCATTGATTCAGCCGAGGGGGTGAAGAGAAGAAGCAGACAAGTGCGGTTTCGGTTACACTATTTCTGCGCGAGGTCGACACTGGGACTGAACTGTAGCAGCCTAGAAGTTCTGCCTGTCAGCAGTGATAACTGTTGGCCCAGATTGGGGGCTCCTGTGGGTGCAATGTAGGGCAGAGTCTGAAGGCATGGAAATGTGGGGAGCGTGCGTTTTGGACGCAGCCCTGATTGCGATGCAAATCAGCTTCCTTGGCACCTACAACAGAAAAGTGCAGAAGTGTCAGAAATACATTGAGCAAAGCTGAAATATGTGTGAAGTTTAGAGCTAAGGCGGTTGTGGTAGTTCTATGTTAGCGTGCGACGTGTCGTCAGCTGTTACCAAGGCTGACCGTGTACCGTAGCACTGATAGACCAATCCCAACATGATCTCTGTGCCTTGGGAAGAGTGCCTGTCCTGACTTTTTGAGTAGTCCTAACACAATTTTCTCGGACAGTAAACAACAGACTAGGAATTCTACCATGGTATAGAATGTTATCATTGCATGTACTGACATTCTGTAGTGAAATCTTCATCATGATCTATTGAGTGAATCCATGCATGGATGCCAAACTTACCATTGCCGATAGTTGAAGGGACAACTGGGGAAGGGCTTTTTCTTTCAGCAGAGACATGACACCTCTCAAACATCTTTCGGCTTTTGTTCGACAGGAATTAGAAACAAATAAAGCTGGCCATCTCTGTGTCATGTTTCATTCCATTTTTCCGGTACACAAAGTGGCACATCACACACTGTTAAGTGTGACAGCCTGCAAGGTCATTCGTGCTAGTTCAAGTAAGAGAGGTGTTGCGACGTGGGAGAAAAAGGGGAAAGTACTTGCGTAATTTACTGCAGCTGTTGTATAAACAGGTCAGTGAGTCAGTTATGCAATAATCTCACTTTTGCTACTGGTTGTTGTACATAGGCACCACCAGTAACAAAGGCCAACATCTCTCGTGTTTACCCACAGGTCTTCCGACTGTACTCGTGCGGCTGCAGGAGACACTTTACTGAGATTGAAACTGAAACAGGTCTCGCCACAAGTTGTCGGGAGAAAGGCTAATAAGTATTACTCAACAGCTGGCGTTCTGGCGTTTTAAAAACACCTCCACAGTAGAAGTTTGTCCATTCATTTATTCTGCATTTATGTCTACGTTAATTACTGCTTGTTTCAAATAAACGATTAGACAAGCTCCAGCAATCCGGCTTCGTGGTTAGAAATTTGGGAAGTTGCAAATTGTAGTGCAAGAAAGTGTACGGGAAAGTGGTACCTTTATTTGTGCTTGTGGTATTTTCTGCTTTAAAAACCAGCTGGCGCTAGTGTTCGTGGTATATTTATATTTACAGCACTGTTGCAAACTTATTTAGAAGAACTTCCTTCTGCGTTTTAGTAACTCAAAAAGGCACGGAGCATACTGCCTTTCTTAAAGCGGAAATTCAGACAAAATTTAAGGTTTTTTCTTTAAAGGCTCTCATCCCAATGATGACAGAAATTTATCGCAAACTTCAATTAACCCATTTAGATGCTAAGAAAAACAGATATAGCAATTACCTTTTTTTTTTTTTTTTTTTTGCTGGGTTTGTATGATGTCACGGGGCCTTGTTTGTGCTGTTGGCGTGCAGTTAACGTGCTGACAACTGTGTCTTTAGTGTTCCTGCTATTGGGTCGCTGCTGTCGTGTAGCATGAAATTGAAAGGGGCCCTGAAGACAAAATGCAACTTCATTCAGTTTCAAAGAACTAGCGTGTGGTAGTAACTCGTTCAGCTCCATTCCATCCCCAGAAGATGCCGTTTAACCAAGCTAATGCAAGGAATATTGAAAAAATGGCTGTGGCATAGCTTCAGCTAACCTTGGATATGCAAAGCAAAAGCTTGGCTTAGTCTGGTTGAGTGTTGGTTTCGCTTGGTTAAACCTTTGATTTTGCTGCATTGCCGACCACGGCTCAAAGCCATTTGGTTCCGTGCAACGCTTACACAAAAAGCCCGGGCGAATGTGGTGTTCATTCATGGCGAACGCACCGTTTTTCTTCGCCGGGTGCAAGACGAGTCACGTTGCCCGAAACGACCCAGCTCTGAATGCATGGGAGGCTGCGGGGGTGGGTGGCTGCCTTGGCCGCAGCGGCGGTTGCGAATGCTGCCGGCGCCCGCAGGCGTCGACAGCAGGTCCGTCTAATCACACGATGCGCTTTGAGGGGCGTATCGCCGGGGGTGTGTCGCAGGTCAAAAGGTTAACTTTCGCATCCTCCGTGAAATC
>JABSTR010000509.1:0-43495 GCA_013339765.2 Haemaphysalis longicornis | reverse complement strand
GATCGGGGTTCTACTGTAGAAGCCACAACATTCTCTCAAGCCAACATCGCTCGTATTTAGAAAATTAACAAGTGGAAAGCTTTCGTTCGCACTTCGCGAGACTGAGAAAGCTGCTGTTGTTTTGGCATTCCTGTGGTGCGTTGCTGGGTTTCATCTTACCAAGATAAGATAACGCTCGCCCCACGCACTGCCCCTGCCATGACGCAAGGTTACTTGGGAGGAGCGTTCGGGGAAGTAACACCAGATAACAGTAACCAGGCAGTAGCACGTCAAGAGCCGGCAGAGACGGGACTGGCAGGAGACAGGCGGGTAAGACGCAGTTTACACCGGCATCACGTTTTTTTCCAGTTGGAGCTCATGACGTCTTCGCAATAGAGGTGAGATGCTGATCGTTCCTGTATACTCGTTGTACTTCTCGGTGCGATTGCCACTTCTCACCTTTCCAAAAAATTAAACTATACCAAGCACACAATAACAGTCTAAAAAATTCTACAACACGAGTTCGTTCAACACTGTATGCCGCGACGAAACCAGCGTGTGACTTTGTTTCGTGCATATGCGTGCGATCTGCCAATTTTTCGATGATAAATTCCGCCATTACTTTTTTGTTCTTTTACATTACCAAACCTTTAAATCAAAAACTTGATTTGAAAGCTTTAAAATAACCGTTTATATAGAAGGATCGTTCAAAAAGATTCACTAGTTTTCAGCTCCACTTGAGTTCTCATAGCAACAGTTAAAATGGGAAATAATTTTGAAATCCGGCTACACTTTCACGTTATAAAGGCTTTCTAAAGGTATCTGTTTCTACTACACAAGTATGAAGGTAGAATTGCAGGTCTTGTTAAATGGGGCCTCGCAATATAAACTCAACCTTCCCAGAGCTTCAATTCTTTTCAAATTTTGGCATAGAGATCATTAGTTTGCTCCAATGTACTAAATTTACGTACTGCGATTTCATTTCCCGTAATAGCAGTTTATTGGCTGCTGACCGATAAACCTACTGCCGCGTTGTCTTCATGCAGGATTAGCAGCTTTAGAGTTCCTGAAACTACTACCTACTCAATTAATTAATTCGTTCCGCATGCGTAAAAAAAAATTAGCAGTGGCTATCTCGGCTATGCCAGGATATACGTAGCGTGAGCTAAGGATCAGTTGGTTATTCTTAGGGTTCTTGTTGTCTAGGATTAGCTGATTATCATGCTTACTACTGCTGCAAAAAAAATTTTTTCCAATTCAATTCATCTAGTCCAATCCAATCCAGTCCAGTCAATCCGACCCAGTCCAGTCAAGTCAAGGTCCAGTCCAGTCGAGACACTTCTCCTCGCGCATGCGTAGCGCAGCTCTCCAGCAGCCATGCGAAAAGGCTATCAAGCGGCTCCGGCGCAGCGTCGACTTGGCTACGGCGCAACGGAGGCGCACAGCTGGAACGCGCCGGCGATACGCGTCTGCCGCGGCAATGACGTCACTGCTCTGGGATGTGCAGACCCAATTCTTCACTAACTCGCACTCCAATTTTCCAATCCAATGTATCCGCGCTTGCGCAGCACGGCCCTTGAATGTCCACACGAAACTGCTCAACATCGGCCACTGTAGCTTACGCTACAAAACGAAGTGCGCCCGTTGTTTGTAAACACGGGAATGCGCCTACCTGACGTCCTCGTTCGTTGCGACGCGTCTTGTAGCTATGTTGTGGGAATGCCTTGGCTGCGAATGGGGTATGCGCTCGGCTAGACGGTCCTATTTCCCTCGGAGCTTCATGTGGCTAAAGCCGCAACATTAGGAAACCAGGACATCATTACTGTACGCTGCGTGGGTGCGGGGTATGCCTCTCCAAGCCAAGGTTTTCACTGCCACCGTTTCTCCCTACCGAGCGCAGAAATCAGCCAGCAGGAGGTTCTGCGCCGCAACGTTTCGTTTCCACTTCACTGCACGTTTGGAACTTTTGGTGGGTAGCAGAACTTTATGAGCTGGTGATTGGTTCTTCCTCACCTAAACCGACCTAAAAGTAGAACAACACCACCCGCATGGGCGCAAGGAACACTTAGAACTGATCTAGGATGAAATTTCTCAACAAAAATCGTGAAACACCCGAACCCTGGGTGAAAGCGTTAGATGCCGCGATGCCGCCGCTAGGCTACACAGGCGAAACTGCTGGCTCGTTTCAGTAGTTGAATCAAGAACATTGAGGCCGTGTTCAATGCAGTATTCCGCACCGCATTCCGCACCCACCTACTTGTAATGCCGGTCCGCCCCATCGATATTATTGCACCCGTTCTGTAGCTCTGCACAATTTTTTCTTATTTTCAATCGCAATTTTACGGGCACTTCTACTGTGTCATAATGCGTGGTGATTTGAATATGAAAGAGTGGGCTTATTTTTTGTTCAGAATCCGCCTGATGCTCCCACGCAGGAAGTACAAAATAAAAGTGGTTAGACTGAACTAAAAGAGCGGAAAAAGTACTCCCATACTGCGCCATTATAATAATCTACGCCTATTGTACAAGAAGTTCACATATTTCTGATTCAAAAGGAAGGATATGTCCTGGGTCGTAGAATTGCCGTCAAATCCTCTCACGCTCTGCTGTATACAATGTTTTGCTAAAGTAATTTGCTATAGTATAGTAATTAGCTATCATAAGTTATACAGTAATTGAAACTTTATTTTTAAGATTTCCTAGCGGGCTGAATGGAGGATTCCGCAGACACATAACAGGTCGGAAATAATTGCTGAAGAAAAGCCATGACGCCGAAAAGAATACCAAATCAATTTATTAAAGTTTCGCGGCGACAGATAGGGAGCTTTGTTCATGTCACTATTTCTTTTTTACTTGTGATCGGTTTCTTTAGGACGTTCACTAACAGATGTCTTTATGGAATTGGAGAGAATATAAATAAACTGTACTAATCTTAAGCATGCGGGGAGAAACCCCTGAACTTAAGACGTAAAAATCAATTACTTTACGAGGGTTTAATAATAATATCATCTTGGACGACACGTTTTCAGTGAGGATTCAAATCACCAAAACGAAATACCGTCAGGAATTCTACGGGTTGGTATCAGTCCGCAAGTGGGCCCAAATAATCAACACCAGGCTCCCTCGATCACTCAAGTATTCCAGGCTGCGCCATTACAATAACTGCGCCATTATAATATAATTCACAACCTTTTCGCAGCCAGTGACGAGATAAGGGGCACAAACTTGGCGGCTTGCTGAGTGCCTTGATGCAAATTTAAGTCAGCCCAACCGGAATGGAAACCAGTACGATCACAGTTGCGCTAGAGAAGCAAACTAAATACTAATATCAGATAACCAGCTCAGTTGGAAGACATGGAAGCTCAAAATAAGACAGGAATTACATTCGCTGGTCATATAAAAAGGAAACTGACCCAATGAATTATGAGGGTAACCGAGTGAATACCGCGGGACGGAAGTAAAAGTTCAGCCATACCGGTAACTTCAGGGAGAGAAAAGATTTAGGGAAGCCAAGACAGGAATGGCTGGAGGAGGATAGGACAGGCATTCGTTTTGCAATGGATATCACGTGGCTGATGGTGGTTATGGTCTGTTAAAAAAAATTAAACATTGTGATTTTGGTAAAGTATTCCTACCGAATAGGCTCTGCCTTCTACAGGAGTATCGCTTTCAGGATACTTTGACACTGCAGGGTTTTCTATTTGAATTCTTCTATTTGATCAACTTTTTTTAAAGCTAACTGGTAGATCATAGGATTCGAGGGGGAACACTATCATTTTTAAATTATGCTGCAATCTCTCCATAAACGCACTTGGATTAGAATATTTAACGTTGAACTTACAACCCCCCCCTACCCTATCTTGGTTTCATAGTGACGCATTCCGGTTCCTTATTGTTCGTATACATCACAAAACAAAGTAATGACTCTAAATCTGCCGTTACCTCTTCTAATATCACCTTCTGTTTAATACACAGCTCTTGAACAGATCAAGCAGTTCTGCAGCAATCATCTAAGGCAAAATAAGGGGTTCTTTACAATTCACGCCGAAGTTAGCAACTACAACCCTAAAAAAGTGTTTCACTCACGTCATAGGGCTCTAAATTACTTTCAATATATCGAAAAAAATTTGGCTGCTTGCACTATTGCTGCAAGGCTGGAGAACATCACAACAGAAGTGAAAGCCTCTTTCCTTTTTCGAAGACCCGGCTGTTGCACTTCAACATGGATTTCCGAACTTACCGCTGAAGGTTCTCTATGACTGGCAGGCCGGGGTAGTTTTGTGGCAGGCTTTCACATCTCTCCAAATGTGGACCGTGTTAGCCCGCGCAAGAACCCAGGCAACCGTGTTCGCGAACACGGCGTCTGTGCTCCCTACTTCAGGTGCGAACGCACGTGAACTGGCATGGAGAAAAGCACGCAAGAGATCACGCCACGAACGGTGGGCAGAGTGCCTCGAAGGTCGAGCTGGGCGACGCTGGGCGACGCCGGGCGCTCCTCACGAGGCACATGCTCACGTGCGCTCGTTATTTTTCTTGGTATAAATTCGCGAGCTCGTCACGTTACGCAAGCTCAAGCGCAAGCGTAGACGATCCCGCACGCTTCTCACCAGTGAACGCTCACATACGCTAGGCTGGGCTGAGTTTTCCGGTAACACACACGGCGGAGCGAAACGCAAAGCGTTTCGTTCTGCCGTGGCTTCGTTCCGCTCTGCGGATTAAAACGGGAATACGGAATGCAGCTAAAACATGCAACGCGTGCTCTTTTTGAACAGCACATGCAATGAAATAGATGATAACTCACGCTTCACAAATTCGTCAGCGGAGAAATAGACACCACTCCGCCCAGTTCAATTTAATCTCCAGTCAATCGGTGCACTCTTCAATAGTTGTTGGTCTTCAAATTCCAAATTCGGTGCTACCAAATTCTGGTGCGCGGCAAGAAAATGCTATAAAATTTTTCTCGGCTTGTATTTTGTGGAGAATTCTGCGATAATAAAGTATTGTGTTTTTTCATTCAGATATCTCAAAGGTGCTTTCCAGCATACACAGAAGGCGAGGGGTGTCACAACATCATATTTCACTCGTTTTCTAACAATTGCAATGAAAGGCAACGTAGAACAGCCTGTTGTGGTTACCAACACAACAAAAATCAACAAAAATTCAGAAAATTGTCTACTCATGCCTAGGTATTTCTCGCGCCGTTTGTTCAGATAGTGAGTTCTGTACATTCATATCTATATATGTGTAGCCCAACTCCGTGCGTCAGTTTATTGTTCATAAGTTCACTCTTGTTATACTTGCAATGATGTAAACGGATTATTATAGAAAATATGTGCCTTTCCTTCAAACCATTAAGTATTTTCCACACAAGCAAGGCATAGTGCCAGCGTTGGACTGTTTTGGAATGATTTATTCGTGTTTTCTCTGTGATTGCCAGGGTATTTATCTTTTCTTAGCTTTTAGGGCGCAGCCCTTTGTCGTCCGTCTCTGGGCTGAACCGCCAGCGTCGTCGTGACCGAGCGAACGATGGGAAGACCAACAAGTGAAAGGAAGCAAAGGAGGAGAGGGTCGCGAAATTGGGAAGGGAGGGCGGTTCGCTGTGGCGGCGCGAGCCAGCGCTCTCCGTAAGTGTGTGGTGAAGGAGGCAAGGGGGTAGTAGGCTGTGCCTGCAGTAGGCGCTCGACGGCGTGAGACGCTTGGGGAAAACGTGAGGGGGCGTGCCCGTGTCTGGATGTGCGTTCGCCTAAAAAGCAGTTCGCGGTGCTTTCCTGAGACTCACTTCTCGCCGCCGGCGCAGTGTCTCGCCACTGCGGCCGTCGAGAGACCGCACGAGTGGTGCTGTATCAGCGCACTGCTTCTACGCCAAAATATCGCATCCGGAGTATCGTAATCGCCAGCCATTTTTTTCGGAAGAGAATCCTGAGGTGCACATTTTTTTATTACGACTACATTTTTCTTTTAAGTTTTCGTTAGTTTGTTCTTTGTGTCATTTTGGAATATCAAAACTCCGTTCAACCCATTATATATTTCATCTCTTATAACGATTACTTACGCTAATTCTGCATTTTTCTGGAAATCATCAGGCCACTACGTGCATGGTTAGCTCCTTCGCTATTGTTATTCGCATTTTCAACTCGTTTTCCGCGCCTTTTAGTTCAGTGTTCTTTATCTGGAGGAGATGCAATCAAATACATATTTCTGATCTCTTCAGTTTTATATGGGAGTTTTTAAATTTTTTACTATTTTCGTGTGTGTGTGGTTGGTCAAACTTTTTTTCATACAGTTATCTACCTTTACGCTGGGTGTTTCCGTCAGCTATGCATTTCCCGGAAATGTAGGGCGTGCATGGATGGCTTATTCTCGCCCTTTTTTTTTCGTGTGTAAAACATTCTTTCCCGGACATTTGCAGTTTAGTGTTCGTTTTCCGGAGTAGGTGTAATAGATGTATACTATTGATTTCGTAAATTGATTTCTCTAACTTTCTTTTATTATTCTTCGTATTGTTGGGGTTAACAATATTCTCTTCCACCAATTATCTTTATTTAGGTTATTGTTTGGTGGCATGTGTTACTCCGCCACCTATGCTTTTTTTTACTCATTTTCAGTAATTTGTAATTGCACTGCGAATATTTTTTGCGGGATTTTAATTACTCTTTTTGTGCTAGTGCAGGACGTTCAACGTTCCTGGCTGCGGGCTAGGGGGGGGGAGAGGGTGGAGGCCATCGGCAAAATAATGCTGCTCATGTAAAAAAAAATTTCACGATCTCCCCCGTAGGGGAACCTGAGTTGATGCGAAGCATCTCGGAGGTTCAGAAACGTTCACGAGATTGGGTATCCAAATAACGGAAAATGACGGAACTCCAGACGGCGCAGCGTGACTCAACGAAGCAGCAACAACTGAGGGAGCTGCGCGCGGAGACCGGGTTTATTATATACAGCAGATGGAGTGGAGAGGAGGAGATGAGCGAGGAGACGCGCATGCGTGATTATCGCGCAGCTGAGGTGATGAGTAGCGCGGGCGCTATCGCACAGCTACGTGGAGAGGGGGAGAGAAAGAGCAGTGGCGCGCTATCGCACAGCTGGTGTGGAGAGAAGGTCGAACGAACGGACGAGGAATGACGGGGACGAACGACGGAGCCGAAAGCAAGAGATGTTTTATTAAATAAAATCCAAGATACATAAGAAAAATCCCTGTGTAAAAATGGGTTTTCTTAAAACATCAATATACATAAGATTTTAAACTGCTTATGTAATGACAAACAACAAACCAGGATCTAAGAGAAAAAAATTTCTTGCGGTAGCTTGTTTCCGGAGGTGAATGCTAGAGCGGCGATTGTGGATTCATATCTGTAGTCGCAAACAATTTTTCTTAATATTGCAAATTTTTATACACGCAGTAACAACCGGATGCCATCTGTTTATAATTAAAAGTTTGTGTCGTTAGTGGCTCCCAAAAATACTTTGAAGTCACCTACCCTAACGAAACTTCAGGCGAGTTGCAACATTGACGCCATTCATAACGCACGTGATTCGGGTCTCTATATAACAAATATGCCTCACTAGCCATCTACAACAACTTGTGGGATTAGAATTTCATTAAACAGAAACAGTCATCATCATCATCAGCAGCAGCATTAGCAGCAGAAGACTGTCTACGCACACTACAGGACAAAGGCATCTCCAATAGATCTCCAATTATCTCGGTCCTGTGCTAACTGCGACCATTTTATCTTAGCAAACTTGATCTCATCTGCCCAACTAACCTTCTGCCACCCCTGCCACGCTTGCCTTATCTAGGGATCCACTCTGGCCACCCTTAGTGACCAATGGTTATCTTGCCTTCGATTACATGCCCTGCCACACACCCATTTCTTCTTATTCTACTAATATATCCTTAACCGCGTTTTTTCTCTGACACACTCCGCTCCCTACTTGTCCCTTATGTTACACCTATGATCTTCGGAATATTGTCCATTGTTGAATAGCCTTTACAAAACTCTGCTTGTTCTTTAGGTTGACTGAAATCAAAGGTAGCAGAAATTCTTTTAGCTATTACCTTGGTAAGTACCTTGTAGACGACTTACAGTAAGCTGATCGGTTGCAATATTTCAATTCCTTCGTGTCCCTTTCTTGTGGATTAAGATAATGTTCGAGTTCTTCAAAATTCCGGTATACCATTGCGGTCCTGAGCCATTGAGTATATAGGTTTGCCAATTTTGCTAGTACTATTTCTCCGTCATTCTTCAAGAGGTCTGCTGTTACCTGATCCTCACCAGGTGCTTTGCCCCCTTCATTTCTTTCAAAGCCTTTCTTACTTCTTCGGTCGTTACTGGTGGGATGTCTATCTCCTCTGAACTACTTCCTCCTTCGGTATTATCCTGGTTGCCGTGGCTACTGTACAGCTCTCTATCGACCTCCTCGGTTGCGTTACCTATCTTTTCCCTATTTGTGATGACATTACGTTCCTTGTCTTTGAGGGCATATTTGATTTTTCTCCACGCCTAGACTCTTCACTGCTTTAGGCTGCCTCCGTTCTTACAGCATTTTCAATCCTCTCAATATATACACTTCTGTATTGTCACCTGTCTTAACTTACTGATTAGCTTCGAAAGCTCCGCTAGTTCTATTCTGTCAGCTGGGGTTGAGACTGTCATGCTTTTCCGTTTCCTAATGAAATCTTTGTCTCCCGGGAACGTATACCAGTATCCTGTCTAGCGATCTTACCTCTGGCTTCTATTCCACACTCTATGATAATGTGTGTAAGATTGTCGCTGCGTTCCTGTGTCGTAAACTCTGCTTCATCGGTTAGGCTGAATATCGGTTCTGCAGCCCGATGCTGAATTCTTCAACTTTCCGTTTTACTGTAAGCTCATTGATCCGCTTCTTTTGTACTAGCTTGTTACGGTCTCTCCTCAAACCTAGCTTAATTCGAGATCTTACCGTCCTGTGGTAACTACACTCTCATCTACTAAGAATTTCACATCCTGCACAACGCCATGGTCACCGCATAGTATAAAGTCAATTTAGTTTTTATGCTCCCCATTCGGGCTCCTCCACGTCCACTTTTTTGAAGAATCAGAGGGCATTTAATGGGATATCATAGCGCTTAGTGAGGTTAGGAGGACAGGTGACGCCTTTCGGTGTTGATAAACGGACACGCTCCAGTTAGCGTGGTCTAGCGGACAGAAGAGGAGAGAGTGGGATTTCTAGTGAATAAAAGCATTGCTGGCAACATAGACGATACTATAGCATTAACGAAAGGGTAGCCGGTCCTGTAATAAGGCCTAATAGAGACGCAAACCCAACGTGGTTCAAGGCTACGTTTCGACATCCAGCCACGACGACCAGTTAGTTTAACGCTTCTATGAGGATGCGGAATCGGAATAGGCCAATGTAAAACACAGAACACCTTAGTTGTGGGAGACTTTAATGCTAAACTGGGCAAGAAGCAGGCTTGAGACAAATAGTTTGGGAACTATGGTCAGGGTTGTAGAATAACGGAGGGGTCTTATTAGTAGTGTTCGCCGAGCGAATATTCTGACCATCATCAATACTTCTTCCGCAAAAGGGCGAGCCTGAGTGAACGTGGAGGAATAAGGAGCTGTATTCACTGTGTAAATGGTAAACCGCAAAAATATCCTTTACAATTTCCGCGAGAGTGGGGCACAGTTTTGTTTGTAGCTTCCTTTGACGCACTCGTTACAGGCCCCATATCTTACAGCTTGCTAAATTCCTCAAGTTGTATGTGAGAGTTTCGCGCGGTCGTACCACGCAGCAGTTTGTTGGGTGTAAGAAACAAAACTAATTGAATTATCTCAAACAAATGGGCTGCTTCACTTACTCAAAAGCAGTAAAATTCTTGTAGACGTGGCATACTTGTCGGTCCAAGCCATAATGCTGAAATTCTGGAAGAAAATTTGCAGAGTTATTTTGAATTTGAATTTGCATTTATTTCATTTTGTGTGACGACAAGAATGTGTACAATACAAGATTTCAGAAGGAGGTCCCAGAGTCTAAGAGTGAAGGGCGCACCTCCTCAGAAAACTATATAAATATTTTTTCTGCGATTATCGATTTGGCTGAAGAGTGAAGCGTGAAAACCCAAACCAGGAAGTTCCCTTTAAAACCACCGTTAACGCAACCGTTTGCTAGCTACGACAATAAGTGGCTTTATCGAGGTGTTGACGTTGTTGTATAGTAAATTTTGCAAGAAGAAATAACTATACAGCTTATTCATGTAGGTACACCAATAAAGGTGCCTACCGCCGGTCAACTTCTGTTTCATTCACGTTGAAACCACCAGTGCTCTCATATCAGGCTCTTCGTTCCTCGCAGTGCATTTTAAAGTTTCCTCACATTCCACTAACCGTAGAGAGGTAACATATCTTGCCAAGTGGACGAGATAAAGAGTGTTTTGCACTAGTTGGTAGCTAAATCGTGACGTTGTATAATTCTCACCGCTATTGGAAGTCTGTAAACCTACAAAATAAAAATATACGCTGCCAGTAACAACTCTGTTCTGCCAACCACGTCATACAACTGAGTTTTGGAAGAGTGGACATCTTGATTATCAATCTGTATCCCTCCTGTACGAGCTTTTATATAGGCTTACAGTATGAATAAACACAAAATTACTGACGATTACGATACTCCTTAACGCGAAGTTTGTTCGCAGCTAGAACTGCAGTCTTCTCGGCCACGTCGCATAACTGCTGCGTCCTCAAGAAGGGATAGTGGGATCGGCGAACGCATGGTGGCGTGCGCGGCTCTGCCGTTACCTCGCAGCGTGTCGCCACCGCCGAGCTTGTTGTTAATTGTGTTTGAATCAACCGCGCAAATGTCACGTGATTCGTATGAGCCACGCAATCAGAACAATAATGGACTCATGTACGTGCGCACCCAGCTCGTGCTGGCTTCTGTGGTACGACTTTGTCGTATTGCCCTCCCCTCCCACTTTTGCAACACTTTCCTCTTCCATTTTCATTCTGTCTTCGGTGTCGCCTTCGCTGGAGCGGTTACGAGGCACGACGACGCCGGGAAACCACAGTACGAGACACTTAAGTGCTGCTTACTAAAATACACTGATATAACATTTAAACAGGGCAGTGGATAATTTTAGTATAAAAATTCTATATTACGAGACGAAATTGTTTTTGTTTGAAGAATAATACGAAAGCAGTATGTGCAGGCAAAGTAAGAAGCCCAATGTTCTCACCCACAAAAGCGTCACTATTCCACGGGCCTTGAAGAAAAAAAAACGTAGCAACAAGTCAAGCGAACCCAGAACCCGCAGTGACTGACAGTTGTCTATCCAAGTGGTTGCACATACACGCCCTTTAGAAGGCTCTCAAGGAACTCTAAAGGCTGCTCGCCTGCTTCGATTGGGAAAGAAACATGGCTCATGGTTACACTTGTACAAAAGAACGCGGACCAAGGAGAAAACACTCGGGCGAGGGCATCGAAGGAGGGACACACAGACGACCGCAAGTGTAACCAAAAAATATTTCCAACTAGGCCGCCTAACTGGAGCGCTTTATTATGGCTCCGCTTGAAGATACTGTATTGCTACGTGGTGTATTTTGTGTGCAGGATTTATGAAGCTACCTAATGAAACATCGTCGCTTCCCGGACGGAGTTGCGGCTTGTCTTTGAACTGGTCAGATACCACTCAAAAAGATCGGCCATACGCAATGATCGCTTCCGCCAGTGACACGGAAAGTAAGTGAACCCCTCGGCGCATGCTGAGAGGAAAGTGACTTACCGCTACTCTAAGCCTGCTAACCACGGAAAACAGATTTCGAGGTACACTTAGGTCGGCTTCCATGCTTTGCAAAAAAAACATTACTGTTCTCTAGCGCGGTACTGTACTGCGGGATCTCGTACGCGTGCTAATTCGGATACAAGCAGAAAAATGGTTCCAATCCACGCTGTGAAGGTGGTTGGAAAGCAAAGCTTTAAACGAAACCCACAACACTTGCCCTTGCGACATCATTTGAATTCACACACGTGGCTATACAAAGAATGATATCAAAGATTCCACCAGCCGTTACTTGGAATTCGCGGAGGTGGCGTCCCAAACGAAGCAGCGTCAACCAAGGCCGGGTTAGAGCGACGGACGCCGCCGCTGCACACCGACAGTGCGTCGGCGGAAGGAAACCGGAGAGGAGCGTCTTTTGAAGGGTGAGACAGCGCAACCTAGCCATCCTGATGTGCTAGCTCGGGACTACACCACTGCGCGCACAAGTGCAGACACCGAAAGAATTCGCAAGTGAGCTTAGTAATTCCCATTTATAAGGATCTAAACTAGTTAATTTGTTAGAACGTTTGGGAATTGCGAGAATGCTGGGGGAACTTTTATAATCGCTATTTATCAAAACCAGCTGCTCCTTTGGCCTTTTCGAAATCTGCCGTAAACTTTCTCTAGTATCCCTTTTACAAAACTATTCTATAATTTTCCTTCCAACGGAATACAGTCCTCCTCCCTCCTGTCTGCTGATTGCGTCGCTCCTTTAACTCGGAAAGTATACAGCGCCTACATGGGTCAACTAAAGCTTTTAACAAATCTTTTAATGCAGAGCATTTCAGTAACTCACGATGTCACCCGCGTTGGCGTCCGTAGTCCGCATCGCTCCCCCTACGCTATATAAAAAATGGCGTCAGAAGCTATAGTGGCGCGGGCGACAGCAGGTGACGGCGGAGTGAATTCTTTTTCTGCAGTTTATGAAGTATTTAAATTCGCAAAAGTCAAGCACGTTTGATTTTTTCATAAAGGAACACTGCAAATATCACTTCTGTATTGATTTTTTGTCCATATTTGCGTAATGTCTTCTTCTTCTTCAACAATGTCGACAAGTATGAACATTACAACCAAAACAACACCGACATAGACGGGTAGATTTAGCTGTGACTATATACGACTATTGCGCAGGCATTGATTTGCTTTGGCCGGGTGGCTGAATTGAGTCACAGACAGACTGACAGACAGACAGATATACAGACAGACCAAAATTTCTGAGTTTAAGTAGCCCAAGAAAGACTATCGTCTTTAAATAAAAAGAGTATTTTCCAGGTATCGTCCTCCATGTAGTGAGACCTTTTTTGGCAGGCATAAGAAAACAGTTGATGGCCGCCGGACTGGAGTATCCGCGTCGTTGTGCGCACTTGGGGACCGGCCGCCTGCAGTCACCGAAAACGCGATCACCGCCAGGACATAAAGTGTCCCGGACTGCTCGCTTGAACGTCATGCTACGCACGTTCTTCGGGGTACAACTTCGTGAAAGCAGCCATAGAGGAGCTTCGAGGGCGACGCTGGGCGGTTCCAATCGTTCGAACGATCGCGATGGCGGTGGTGGTGGTGGTGGCCCATAAAGTGGCGCATACCCACTCAGGGGGATTGGCCAAGAAGAGTGTTTTTTTTTTAACGAAAAAAACATCCCCCTCGCGAGGGGCACGATCAAATGCAGAGCATTTCCGCGGGGGGCGCGCCTGCAAGTCGTATGGATTACGTATTGGTTTTGTTGTTGTAATTGTTGTCTTCCAGCGTAGACATTGTCGATGAAGTCGCTGGTGAAACGTGCCGTGAACCCCCTGCCGCGGCTATGACGCAACGTGGAGCGGCTATGACGCAACGTGGCGCGGCTATGACGCAACACAATCCAACACAATCCACTTTAATCCAATCCAATCCAAACCAAACCATCCAATCCAAGCCAAGCCAATCCAAGCCAATCCAATCGAATCAATCCAATGCCCCTCGCGAGAGAGTGTTATAGCGCAAAAATCGCGCCACCACACGAACGCGTGATGTTGACGTCACGATCACGCCACAGACACGCTTACGACATATGTTGTTTAAGCGCGAACCGACCGCGGCGAGAGAGCGCGATGCGAGCGCCCCCACCTGTTCTTGCGCGCGAACCGACTGTTGATCAGCGCGAACCCAACGCGGCGAGAGAGGGTGTTGCGCACGTCCCCACCTGTTGTGCGCCCGAACCGAACGCGGCGAGAGAGGGCGTTGCGAGCGGAGAGAAGGCGAGGAGGACGCGGGGGAGAGGGCGCACCTGTGGCCGACGGTTGAATGAGTCAAGGATATAAGGCGTGTTCGTAACCTTCCATCCTGTGTCGCCTTTGTGGTGCAGGACAAGCCGGACAAACCTGTTTCGTAGGGTCAGGGACGGAGGTTTGGGACTAGCACACTTGTTTGTACGTCAAATTGTAAACCGTTTCTTGTTTCTCCGCGATGTTAAGGACCCAACGTTAAGAACTATCTGTCAATTGCGCTTGGGTAGAGCGTTACCGGATATTATAGTCACGTCCAATGTTATACCTGGCGGCCTGCATGGTTTTATGAGAGAAGTTGTACTGTCATGCCGTTTCTTGGCTGTTCGATTTTCTTGGGAATACTTGTGTCAAGTAAATAGGAAAAAGTTGTATAAAGACGTGTGTGATGTAGTCCTCCCTGAACCAATGTACCGGTTGATTTATAGAGTAGGTAGGGGTAAAGATGTGCTTAAAAGAGTTAAGCGTATGCAGGTACCCCCTAGCGTAAAGACTTTTTTCTTCAAACTGCATACTGGAACCCTCTCTGTTAAGACGTGGATGGCAGAAAAAGACTTGTTCGTTCCATGGGGAATTGACTGTATCATATGCAAAAAAGCTGAAACTATTGAGCATGTATTCATCGATTGTTGGGATGCTGTGTTCCTGTGGGATGTGCTCCAACGAACTCTGAAAAAGGATCTGCCTGTGGATGCCCAAGGCATACGGTACTTGCCTGTTGAAAGCGAGGATGGTATGCCTTACGACCTGATCATGCTTGTTGGATTGAGCTCTATTTGGAAAGCAAGAATGGCCGCAAGGTACTCTGACATCGATGCGCGAAGCGCGAGACAGTATTTTAGAGAGGCAATGAGTGAATACGTGGAAAATCAAAAATATGTCTCGAATCCGCCCGAATGTCTTGCAGACATGGAATCGTTGGTACACCTAAGGGACTTTTAAACACATGACGTCAACCAAAGTCAGGTTGACGGCTGTCTGTGAATGAATGTCTGTGTTCTGTATGTGCCAAAGCAGGCAATAAAGAAGAAAAAAAAGGCTTTGTGGTGCAGTGGGTACAGTACCATGTACCTTGCGTTCCGCCCGCAGAGTCGTTGGTTCGAAACCTGGCGCCGGTAATTATTATTTTTTTATATAGTGTAGGGGGAGCGATGCGGACTACGGACGCCAACGCGGGTGACATCGTGAGGTACTGAAATGCTCTGCATTTAAAAACGCGTCCGCATTTCACCCATTCTCACTGTTGTGTTACATGTAGCTACTGGAGCGAGAAGCTCGCTGCTCCAGCAGTGCTCAACATCGGGGATGCGAAGTTGACCAATTAGCTGCTGTTTGTCGCAGCGCTGTTCACAACTCAACACGTGCAATGTACACATATGTTAGGAGTGTAACTCTCAATAGCAGCACATCAACTGCTGCCCAATTCATAAAACAGAAAATGATGTATGTTTGGCGTCCTACGTATTGATCTATACCGTAAAAAGGTATCTGCACTGGTTGATGTATGACTTGTTGATTGAGTGAATGCATGAAAACACACATATATAATTTTATCACCCACTGAAGCGTCCGGTTCATGATGAAATTACTTCGCTCATATGTTGGGTTATTATGTTCAGGAAGAAATTTATTTTCTTGCCAAATATCCACTACATGAAATTAATCCCATACATGGGAGGATACATTGAAACCAACATCAAGATTCCCTGTCCCAAAGCTTGGGGCATTTTTTTATTACCATCATACTTCTACATTTTATCCAGTGGATTACCCAACAAATAAAAACTATTTATCCCGATTCTTGCGTGAGACAGCAGATAAACCAGTTTGAAGCTAAGCAGAATCAAATTGTGAATAAATTATTGAAGCAACTTTTATCGCCTTCACTGCTGTATAATAAACCAAATTTGGCTCACAGAGTTAAACAGACGCACTGCTGCAATATGCAGAGCCAGTGATATGAGCAATAAGAAACTGAGCCAGATTTGTTTGCTCTTAATACTCTAACAGAAGACAATCAGGCTCCGCCATCCACATGGGCACACCACGTTCAGAAACATGCTTTTATGTAGGCATTTAATTTGCAACTTTGTTGCTGCATCCCATACCTGCATAAGTGTCCAAAAAGTGTAAAAAACTTGCGGTGAATAAACTAACTAGCGTATTTCCCTGTTGGTGAAATACATTTATCACCATTTACATAGTGTCGCACAAGGAGCCCTAGCGCCACACACCGAAGAAGTGATTCTGCTTGAAGTCAATTTGTGAACTCGCTTGACTCAGCTTGCACACACCTCATGCTATACATGCGAATAGTCATCCTCCCCGTGCAGCGAAAATTCTCGGACAGTGCAAGCGTAGCCTTGCTTCCAGAAAATAGTATGGAACAGTGCGGGTTTCCTTTAGCTCGAGATGTACGATTTCCTTTTATGGATACATCTGCCACGCAGTACCCTGTCAGAACTGCACTTATTCGGCTTAATTCCTGCACCACACTCGCAACAAATGAGAGCAGAAACCAAGCACTGCAACGGCCTTTTCTTATTCTCATAGCTACATATCAAGGCAATCAACCCTGAGCCAGCCCCACACAACTCACCGCTCAGTTGACTGCAGCCAAAGATATCATGAATTGATTGTTGAAATAGCTTCTACCACCCTCACTCTTATGGTGCAAGATCCCTGCTGGGTCATGAGATAACGACCCAAACAGTACAATAGTCTCTTCTGATTCTCATAGTTACACATGAAAGCAATCAACCCTGAGCAAGTGATGCACCGCTAACAGGCTGCACAGTTAACTCCAGAAATAAGCCTTAAAGCACACAAACAGCATGTCGGGTGTTACGATTCTGCGCGCCGCTGCCATGTTCGCGCGTTCTGCAACGTTTTGTGCAGTCTCGCGGTGTGAAAGCAAGCTGCATCGGGCACGCCGCAACGTGTCTGTGAACGGCCGGGTCACGGGCGACTTGATGTCGCAGGTATTTAAACTTCGGCGACGGCAAACGCGACGTGTGAAGACACGCCCGAAGGACGCGGACGTCGCATTTGGGACATCCTCTCTCCCTCTCTCAGACTCAGCGTGTGCCGCTGCTACCTACCCCTCACGAAATCTGGAAAGAGCGTTGTGTGTATGTGTACTATGTTCGCGCCCTCTGCAAAAGAAGGGGGAACGTTCTTCATCATTACGCCTTGGGCAAAAAATACGAAGCTCGAAGCGTAGCAGATTACTCGTTTTGGAGCAGAGATTCAATGCTGTCACTCTTCTCGACTTCTGTACTGTAACCTGACCCGGAAGGGCATTGTTCCAGTATTTCTTCGGCTAATCTCTCGCCATGCAGTAAACCCGTTACGTTTGCCTTCGGCTTTTTCGTCGTCACCTCCAAGGCAGTAAACATTTGCTGGCCGCTCACCACCACGCTACCACACGCATGACGGAGACGACGGAGCCCGGTGCTGGGACGCCTTCCCGTATTCAACGCTGGTCTTCTCTGCTACCTGAAAGAGTTGGTTGCTCCTGCAGCTATACAAGCACGGGTACTTAAGCTAAATTCCTCACTTTCAACTAACTGAAAGGGGCGAAGGCGGAACTGGCGAGCAGACAGTGGGGAATAGGAAGTCCTTTGGACGTCAGCCACCCCAGAACGACCTTTTTGCGCGAAGGAGTCGTAGCCAAGATTTCTTCCAGCCGCGAGTGGTACGCGGCATTGTTTATGAAAATGACACTACATTGTGGCAGTTGCGGGAAAACGGCCCCAAACCACCTTTCAAAGCGGGTGCCGTCCATCTCCTCATGGTAGTCACCGGTCTTCGTACCCGAAAGATATCCAGGCAACCATCGACGAAGCCGTCCTCGCTGCCGATGTGCGTTACAATCAGGCGCTGTCCTTTCCCTGACGGCTGCTTGCAAACCTGTCGTCAGACCACGCATGAAGGCGTCGTCGTGGGAAGCAACCATCGCGTCCGTCCAAACAGTCGATAGCGTGTGCCCCCGCATTCACCAAGGTTTCACCAAGGTAAACGATTTTTCTATCTTCCATCCGTTACCTGGCGATGTCGTAGAGGTACATCTGCTGCCACGCGACAATGACGTCCCGCTCGATCAGCAGCGCGTTCCGGCTCTCTTCTCATAACCTTGAACCCGATGTCATCCAGCAGCCGGCGCACAGTCCCTGGCTTGAGAGGAGTAACATCATCGCTAGCGTTAACCTCCGCCGCAACTGCCTTCACTGTCGGCATATCATTGCGGCGAAAAAGGCGATGCACAGACGACCGCAATGTGCCCTTCGGGAAGTCGACGTGCACTTCTGTAAGCCGTTTGCCAGTGCTTCGCGGGCGCTTTCCGGTTGGTGTCGAAAACATTTACATCCTTCTTTTTAGGGGCGAAGCTCCTCTTGCTGGGGTCCTGTCCCGGCCGTACACGGCACATTGATGATGATTGTGGCAGGATTCCTCTAGGGATTGGCCAACCAAAAATCGGCCGAAGAGGTCATAACGTTTAACGCGTTCATTGCTACCCAACAAGGAGGAGAGGAAGAAGAAGAGGTTGTCGTTCGTCGCCTGCGAGCTCAAGACTCTTGCTCGGGCCCTGTCCCGTCCTCATTGCTGCCATACACGGCACATTAATGATGATTTGGCAGGATCCCCCTAGGGATTGGCCCAAACTAAGATTGGCGCGACGAGGTAAAAACGTTCAAGGCGTTCGTTGCTACTTAACAAGGAGGAGAGGAAGAAGAAGAGGTTGTCGTTCGTCGTCGCCTGCGAGCTTAAGACTTGTACCGCGGGGGTACGCGACACAAGACGCTCTGCAGAAGGCGACGGCCAAAGTGGCTAAAATGTCACACACCGAATTCTCCAACTTACCCATGGAGATTCTCATCGTCCCAAACAAGCCCTACATAATCACAACGAACATCAACGTCGTCGACGGCTTGTCAACGGAGCGGTGGAAAGCTTGACGTGTCGAGTATTTATATGATGTGTGGGCGAATGTGTTTCACGGTTTTACCGGTAAGCATTTTAGCTTCGCCCCTCTCATCATCATTCACTTCGTGGAGATGGCGGGATTTTTTTTTTCCTTCTTCACGTGTATCACCAAATTGACACTGGTCCTAGAAGATCGCTGACTGTCGCAACCGTTTCTTCAACGCTGCGCTCTGGGTGGAGATGCCGCAAGCGAACGTACACGTTCCGGATAATCGCCCGTCCGCAGCTGCAGATGACACGGCCGCTTTATATTTTATTGTACCTTCGGTGGGCGTGGAAGGAAACGCACCACAGTTCTGAATCGACACCGGTAAAGCACATTCAGATGCGACTTATTCGGGATCCATGGTTCCATGATAGAAAACGGATCCGCCAATGCAAAAAAAAAACTGAAGCAAGCGGTTGAGGGAATCACGGAAGGGGTGAAACTGCTCTTGATGTTGCACGTCACTACAATTTCAAGACCAAAAAGCACTTATCCCGACATCCTAGCGTGGTTATTCCCCCGTGGTATTCTTTTTGTAAGGGGGGAGGATGTCCCCTTCTATGAAAATTGACTGAATGTGGCATTTTCACTCGCATTTACATGCACTTGGCCCAGTTATTACCATCAGCCCTTTTTTTGGCGCCTACCCATCTTTCCCGGTTCTCCTAGCTATGCTACGGCTGAGAACTGTATATTAGGGTGTCCTGCCTTGTGAAAAACTTGACGCGAATAGCTTCTGTGCGAAGCCCCACCCGGGACGTCCAGTGGGCACAGTTCCTGGATCCTACTACGTAGTAATCACGTGCCCCTTCTTGCTTTATTTAGCTTGTGGGAATAATGGTATATATTTATATCAGCTTTAGAGCAAACTGTTACATTAAAAACAATGCTGGAAGTTGGTTTTTATATCTCCCGATGTGGGTAAGTCACCGCTGTACTTTTGTTTAACTCTGTCGTCGTATGCTACCTAGTGACATTGCATGGATACTTTGGTACATAAAACACACTGTTTTTATATTACACTTAACACATACTCGTAGAGATCGCTCCTTCCGCTTATTTACCATCGAAATAAACCTAAACGGTAATCTTTTCTTCCCTACGAAGTTTGTAGAATTTTGTTTTAAGAAGTTTCTATAATACGTAGGCTACGTTCTGTACGCAATTAACAAAATTTTTGGATTCCCGCACACCACACGACGCACAAAAAAGTGAAGAGTGCGCTAATTTCGTACAACATTATAGCGCATTTGCACTGTGACTTGCCATCTCTTGTTTGCGCTACCACTATGCTAATCCAGTGAAAGTTGTAAGCTCAATATTTCAAAAAGCGCACAATGCAATAGCTCCAAAAACTACACATGAACTATTCCCGCTTCATCAAAACGTGTCCTGTCATTTTATAATTCCGTGAGTACGCGAAAAGAAAAAAAACTTTGCTAAAGTAGCCAATTCGTAAGCCTCTTCGTAAATATTCATACTTACGATGCTTATTCTAGCAAAATGTTCGATTCTTGCTTGTCGAGAGGACGCGTACAAGAGGAAGTTTCCAATCAGCAAACGTTTTATAGCCACGGTAGGTTCTTTTCTGAGATATGCCTGAGTTTTATATACCTAAGTGCGCATGCAAAAATACTGAAAGAAGGTCAACCACTCTGCAGGGGCCGGGCAACATTTAAGGGCCTAGATTCTTTAAAAAATTGGCTTCCACTGACCCGAACTTCTTCAAGGGCGCAAGGCAGCACCTTCTAGAACAATACACAAGCCATGTTTTCTGTACTTTAAACGGCGTGTGCTCTGGCTGCTTATATCGGAGCTGAACACGGGCACTCGCAAAGTAACAAGTCAGGACAATGTACTTTGTCATTATACTAATTGCGCGTAAGTAAGAAAAGGGCCAGTAAAAAAAAGCCATTGCAAGAGAAGTCTCAGCAATTGCTTGGCCCTATTTTGCTATCTTCCAGCTGGAGGGAGAAACGTATCAGGCTTTTTACGCGAAGCGAAGCTGCTTTTTTCTTTGCAATGATACTGTATCACAGCTGAGGAACATAAATAAGAACTTGCCGGTGACATTACACTAGAATAGTGAAATTCCCCCACGAGCTCTGCGGACCACATGTCAATGAATCTTGGAGGAATAATCACGACATGTTGGCGCGCCAGCTGCACTATTATATTACTGTAACATTGCGATTCAACTAGGACGATAACTAAGGTGGCCGAGATGGTAGGCTTCACTTAAAAGAGAAGAACGGAAACGGGCTATTCCTGGACTCCGTCCGTTATTAACAGCCTTTGCAGCGGTGGTTTGCGTAACCATAATGACATGACAATAACGGTGTGTGCGTACCTTTGTCACGACGACCACCATTAAAGTCGATAAATCAATTCGTGCTTTTATTCACTTTAGGAGTCACCTCAGCACTGCTGGGCCTCCCCTTTCACTGGGTGGAAGGGATATGATTTCGAGCTTATATACATTTGAGTGAACAACTACCGCATTCCTGATGAGACGGGCGAAAGTAAAAGTGCGTCAAGTTTCGACAGTGCTGCCACACAGAGACGTACCCGCCACCAGAGGAGAGTGGAAAGACAGAAATCTAGTTGTGCAAGCGCTTCGAGCAACGACAAAGACATGGCGGTGTGATCGTATACACGGCCGGCGCCAGTTGCACAGTAGCAATTGTTGAGAAACCTCTTAGTTAAAGCAAAGCGACTTGAAGTTTTCCCCCATAAAAAGTAACAGGTAAAGAACAAACGCACGCGCATCAGTGCGTCGCGCTATGGAAAGCCTGGCGGTTTAAAGATACAAGGACCTTCGGGTTTGTGCTTCAATCTGTACGGCTATTGCCACCTCGGAGAAATGGTATAAATTATATTGGAATGGTTGAGGCACCGACAAAGCGAGAGCGTGTTCAGTTGCCGGACTAGAAAATTACACAGAGCCCCTCGTAACATATAGCTTCGCTGTACTAATTAGAATAACCAAACAATGTTCATTCATTTAACGGCCTTTTTTTCTGCTCACGGCAGGGTAAACTCATTTCCCGACATTAGAGGCTTCATCCAAGAACTCGACCGCGGTGGTCAAGTCATCTTCTTTTGAAAGTGTTCTGTGTTTATCCAAGTGAGCGTTTTTAGTGTAGTTACACCTTTATAGTCTAACCTAATCGATAACGGATGTAAATCTACCGCAACCATAAACAGAACTTCATAAAAGGGATATTTTGAGCCCAGATTATTCGCGATTTAATTAGTAATATGAAATGGCGTCATCCGAAACGCCCAGTTTGCTTCATAAAACCTTTACAAAATCGACAATCGTGACCACTGAAATCGTGAGAGCGCCGAGGATGGCAGGAACTCTATGCAAGAAACGGCTGAGAAAGGTCGCGTTGCTAGTTTTTTGAGGCCGGAGTAAGTTGTGCGCTCCAATAGAGCCTTAGTTCGTGAAATAAAGGGATCATACGCTTATTTTCCGAAAGCAAAAATGCCTACGATAAAAATAGTACATCTTCTGACCCTCAACACACGCCCTAATAGCTGTTTTATACAAAACGTAAATATTGGACCCATCTTCTTTAGAAATGCCGCAAAACATCCTGACAAACCTATTGCAGTTCCTTCAGCAGATGATTTTTCCTTCGCTGATATTTTCATTCGAAGTAAAACCTGGCTCATAAAAAAAATAACAGTGGCGATACAATAGACTGAAAAACCATACTTCTTCTACACATGCAATCGAGACGTCCGATCCGCAGGGGAGAGTGCTTATAGCTGTTAGCGATACGCTTGTTTCGCATTAAATTAAAGAAGAAACCAAGGCGCAAACTAGACGGGGACGAAGAAGACAAGGTATGACACATACAGGCGCCTGTGTCTGTCGTACCTTGTCTTCGTCCACGTCTAGTTTACACCACGTTTACTTCTTCTTTTTATAAGTATGTACCAAATAGCTCCAGCAACAAGTTTTGTTTCGCATGTTTTCCCGATTGTAACCCCATTTGAACCACGGCCGACTTTACAGATAGCGACCTCCCCATAGCAGCCGGCAACAAGGGGAGCCAGCGTGCCGAATATTTCCGGGTAGGGATGGCGCGTTCCGTTAGATGGGGCCAAATTTAATGCCCAGCTTCGTCAGCTCCACGAGCAGCTCCACCTGCGACTGCTCGCATAAATTATACAAGTCGTACCAAGCAATACCTATTGTGCCGATCAGTACGTAGAGCACCTGCCGTCCCAAGAATTTAGGATTCAGTAGGAACATGCTTCCCTTGCTATAAAAACTTCAACGTACACTTACTGACAAATGAATACTAACACGAAAATATGTACCAGATACGCAAAACAGAAAAAAAAACACTTGTGTAGGTTCAATAATAGCGAGCTATTGGTACATTTGGAAAACTCCATTTCCCAAACTTTGTAGCTGTAATTGAGCCACGCGTCAATTTGACTGAAATAACGCGATGGAAAGAAATTGTGGTATTGGTGGGTTAGCATTCATCTTTTCGTAATCACGTTTCATTTGTCCATGAATGTACACAACTTAACCACACTGCTACTATATTTGCCTTCTCGAGGAACACTTTTTTTATTTTCTGGCATTCCGTTCATTTACGCATTGGGAAACTTTACCGACTTTCGCTTTACGGCGAGAAGCTTTTTTTTCGTTACGCTCCGTCGCGCATGTGCTAAAGAAGCTCCGTATAAAGAAGCTCCGTATAATCCGTATAAAGAAGCTCCAACCGGGCTATTCTGGCGGGGAAACGCTGTCATTCTCTAGCAAAGACAGAGAGCTTTTATAGCGGCGGCAACCTAATCAACGGCTGCGGCGTTTGCACCTTAACAGGAGTCACGCTTGTAGAAGCTCCGTCAGCGTGGCTTACAAGCCCAACAAATGTTCATAGTTAGGTACGAAAGCCATCCCCGGTGAACGTCTGTGGTGGGAAGCGCAGTTATCTTCGGAATACCTTTTTGAGCTGGTGCACCAGTACCGCAGCGATGGGCGTTTGTGAAAAATAAATTCCTTTACTAGACGGTTGCCGGCCTTGCTCAGCGGTCCGCAACACATGCAGTACCGTACAATATATTCACTTTAATTAGGCACTAAGCCAAAAATCTGCACAGGATCGTTCAGCGTATTCTTTCGCAAAAAGTTTTTTTGGCTAGGTTCGTCGCCGGGCACTCTGCCGATCTCGGCTTTAGCCTAACAGAATCAGGCTCACTGCGGCTACCTCCTCCAAAATCAATATCTATGTTGTTGCGACAGTGACTCCCCAGAAGCTGAAAGCCAGCCAAAACTTCGTGCAAAATTTCTGAATAACGATCATTTTTATCTGTGTGTGTGTGTGTTTGTTACAGTTGGGGTATGAAATGTGTCGTGTCTCGCAAACCAATTTGAATTAACCGCACGCCGAGTGTTTTTTTATAAACTTTCCTTGATGCACTGTGTGAACATTGCGCAACAAGTGCTTCTTCGGATTTACATTTTCTGACAACGCTATGGAGCAAAGCGCGCTCTATATTAATCTGTATTTAATTCTTTCGGATGTAAGCCCGCTATAAAACGTGTAAAATGCTGTAAAAACACGTTAGCGCAGGGATAGGGACTGTGGATGTTTTGTGAGCCCGATGTCCATGTGAATGCACGTTCGGTGGACGCCAGCCGGGTGCGTGCGGTCGCCAACCTAACGAAGTAACGATTTCAAGTATAAAAAATCTGATAAAATTCACGGCATTGTCTCCTAATGCGTAGTATCCTTAGGTCACTTGTATTGAGTGTGAGTTCTTTAAGCCAAATTTTGGGGTTTTTCTAAATCCTGTCTGGCGAATTATATACATTTACCCTATTATTACGATTACAGGTGTAATTTTCACCAGATCTGTTTTTCTTCTTAATGAAGGCGTTGCAGGTTCGCCATGTGCCCTATTTTTGTATAATTTTCTTGTATTTTTTAGTTTTTTTAATTCTCTTCGACCATTCCTCCATATACGCAACGATAACGTTTAAAGGTAGAACGTCCGCGCAGTCTGCATCATTCATCATTGATTCATTCATTCATTCATTCATTCATTCATTCATTCATTCATCATTCATTCATTCATTCCTTTTCTTTTTTGTACAACCATATAATAAAGAGGATCGTTAAACTGTTTGGAACCTTAGCTACCGGCCAGCCCTGGTTCCAAAACAAAGTACGGAGTGATCAGGCTTTCTGCTGCAGAACATTTTCGACTACTAACACTCCAAAATACAGGCTGTTGTACGACGCTAGCAAAAACCATTTTATAACACAAAATCTCGGTGCCTAGCAAAAAAATTACGCCCACCTCCCCTCACGGAAACCCTGGTGTGATGCGACGCTGAGGGGGGTTCAAGCGCACGCGGAGAGCAACCGTCGACCGAAAGGCCGCCGGAGAGCGGCACACCGTTTATATGCGCAGCGCGCCCGAAGGAGAGGAGACCGCGGAAGAGAGAGTACTGCACATGCGCCGGCGCCAGTGCGTCTGCCGCGGCTATGACGCAACACAATCCACCACAATCCACTTTAATCCACTCCAATCCCAATTCAATCCAATCCAAGCCAAGCCAAGTCAATCCATTCGAATCCAATCCAATGCCCCTCGCGAGAGAGGGGCATCGGAGAGGAGAGAGGGTGAGCGGCGGAGAGCGCAGCTCGTGCGGCGAGGAGAATGGGGGCGGGGCAGACGACAACAACGCCAACGACGCTGCATGGTCAAGGCGAGTGAATGAGAGGCAGTCGCATCTAAAAATAAAATTTATATGGACGATAGTCAGAAAAGGAGCACGAACGTGGGCAAATCACTGCAACTGACATACTATACTTAAAATAACTTACAAATATTGAAGTAGCCATACAATACAAATACAGCAATTCAAAATAAAATACCGCTGCAAACTTTTTATGCCTCACCACAAAGTCCCCATCCACATCACTAGCACAGGTGTCCTAGAATGCGCAAATTAAATAATCATCCACCACGTATGGCATTTCAGTGTGCACAAAATGACTCAAAGTTAGTTTGCATCACTTGGGTCTAGGTTTTCTTTATTTCAGATGGCAAGCTCTTACCTATTTTTGCTCCTATAACGATACCTCACATTCTCCGTACGCGTTTGTTTGGGGGGGCAGATTGAAATCACCAGATGCAGCGTTTCTAGTAAGCCAAAAATTACCGTAAAACAAGTATGCGCGGAAAGGTTTATTTATACAGTGGGCCGTCTTTGCTTGTCGCAATGCATCAAAACGAAAAAAAATGCATATCGTGAAACAGCGGTTAACTCGGATGACCATGCTTACGGTACGTTATTGTTTTTAGAGATCGTTTCTGTGATTTCCAAATAGGTTCTAGGTAAGTATTATAAGTCAATACCAAAGTATAAATGCAATACGTAATGTGAGAGTGGATGAATGCGAAGTATAATGTTCGTAAAATGACTCCATCGAAGTGGTTTCAGGCCTGTAGCAAACGATTAAATGGACACCAGCCTAGTACAAACTTCCGTAGAGTTGTTCTGCCAGTTTATGTGGTTATCAAAATGAACTCCTATTTACTCGTAAGAAGTTTCATGGAGAAGAGAGTAGTTGTTAATATTTATTTTGATGGAGTTGCCGTTTACGGTTTTTTTACGTGAAGGAAAAATTTACGTGAAGGAAAAATGTAAAACATTTAGTTTTACAGGTATTATTGGTTTACTTGTTCGCATAAAACAATTTGGAAATTCCTGATAACTTGGAGTTTGTTTTAGATTCAATTACTTCAACATTGTTGCCTGTATGAATTATTGCTGTGTCGTCAGCGTGCATCAAAACGTCTGAATAATGTAAGGATAACGGCAAGTTGCTTGTATATAAGAGAGGAATAAGGGTCTATGGCCCGATCTCTGGGGTACTACAGTTATATAGGCTGCGGCAAGGAGCATAGTTCATGCGAAGCATCTGACGTCGGTCGCGAAAATAACTTGAGAATAGGTCAAAAGATGTACCTATAAAACCGTAGGGCTTTAATTTCCTTAGTAGAATCGAATGATCTACGGTGTCGAATCGTTTATGGAAGCCTAACTACACGACAGCCACAAATTTATATTATTTAGAGCAGAGTTGATTGCCGGTAATAAGGTAGCACTTGGGCAAATTATGTGATATTGATCTAGAAATTAATGTATTCGGGATACTAGAATTTTCTCATATAGACCGTCAGTTGGGCTTAGCGAAGATATTGGCCTATAACTAGATGGGTAGGGGTGGTCTCCGTTTTTGTAGGTCGGTGAGGCCTTAGCTTTTTCAAAGGACATGGGTACGTACAAGCCTGCAGAAAATGATCAAAATGGTACATGAGATAGGGCACAGGTTATCTACGTTTTGCTTCAGCAACCGCATGGTGATACGGCCTAGTCCAGCACCCTTATTTGTCGACATGTTTAATATAACATCTTCATTATCATTTGGCTAAATGTCATATATGCAAAAGTGTGTTGGTGAAAGGGGGGCTAGAAAGGAGTACTCAGTCGGACATGCACATTTTGCTGCCAAGGCAGGGCCGACCCTTGTTAAATATAGATTAAAGTTGTAAACAATACTTCTGTCTATGAATATTTGCGGAAGCGGCTGTTTTTGGTAGTTACCAGTGACTTATTTGCCAATTTCTCGTATTTTTTAAAGCAAAGCTTTCTACCTCTACAGTCCAATGGTTCCTTCGAGGCGTACGCGACAAGAAGCTACCAATGCGGATGAGGAGGCGGAGGGCGTTTTTCTCTTACGGCGCACAGTGTTGATGGCGCGGCGAGTGGTTCCACAGCGTTCCCGTGCGCAGATGCCTACTCACGCCGGTGGGCTCGTCGGCGGGGCGGCTTTGTCGTTTCCTTTAGCGACGGAGGTTTCTGGCTGTTTTGGCGCAGCTTCGCCTGCATTGCGCGCTTCCTTCCCATGGCTTGATTAACTTGTTCGACCCCACTTCCTCGGAACCCAGACCCGACGGAATTAAGTGTTCGGACGACAAACATACGTTAAGGATTGGTTTGCCGGGCGGGAAAACAAAATTTAGGGACCACATACAGACATCAGGCCGCCGAAAGAAACGCTACCTTTTCGCACTGCTTGCCACGAATGGGACTCCGCTTTCTAAATTGGTGAATACCAATACGGTTGTGTTTCAAGAGGTATTACAAAACGTGAAAGGAGCAACTGGTTCTGATAAATAGCGCTTGTAAAAGTTCTCTCAACTTTCTCACAATTGTCAAACTTACTAAGCTAACTAGTTTAAATCGGTATGAAATGGAATCACCAAGCTTACATGCCGAATTGTTTCAGCGTCTGCGCCTTTGACGCGTGGTGGTGTAGCTCCGAGCTAGCACATCAGGATGGCTAGGTTCCGCTGTCTCACCTTCGAAAGACGCTTCTCTCCGTTTTCTTTTGCCAACGCACGGCAGGGCTACAGCGGCGGCGTCCGCCGCTCAAGCCCGGCCGAGGCCGACGCTTCGGCGTTTGGGACGCCATCCCCGTGAATTCCAGGTAACGGTTTGCAGAATCTTTGGTTTCCCTCTTTGTAGAGCCACGAGTGTGTGGTTTAAAGTGACGTCACATGGGAAGTTGTTGTTGGTGTCATTTAAAGCTTTGCTTTCCAACCACCTTCACAGTGGAGATTGGAGCAATTTTTAGTGTTGCCATTTGCGTGTTGTATAAGACGCCTATAAGATTCCTTTTTGCGTATTCTAATAACCACCACTGATTTATTCGGCATCATTTTATAGTAACCTAGGTACTACCCGTTGTGTTTGTTCTTCTTCCATCGATGATACCAGAACTCTTTTTGTTTTTGGGAAGAAGAGGATGTAACCAGTCATCCATGGGTACAGCCGTTCCTGGTACGGCCGAGTAGATATAGTTTTGCTGCTGATGGCAATAAAGGAAGTAAGGTTAACAATGAAGTTGGAAAATTTGATGCTAACGTCATGGTTGTTTTATTAATTCTGGGTCTAATGACAAAAGCTTGTTTCGTTCTAGAGGATAGTGTATTTTAGTTGATGGTGCTGTTGGATAAGATCATTTAGTTGGATGGCTTCGGTTGGATAAGATCATTGATAGTCACGAAGATAGAAAAGGTACCAGAAATGGGCACGTAACACACGTCAGCTTTGGTATGTGGCGGCACATTTGTTAAGATATGGTCAATTTGTGTTTACGGTTTAGCGGTTTGTCACGTAGGAACGATAATTAAATTGAAGTTATTATGGAATTACAGCAGATATGTGCAATCCTTATGAGTTGTAAAATGGGTATTAATGGTGGTGTCGCCAACGGTAGCCATTGGGTCGTTGTGATTCGCTAAGAAAAAAAGGTTTGAGTTTATTTAAGCAGGCAGCTACGGTTGAGCTCGGAGGCCGATAAAGTACGCCAATAACAAGAGAACAGTCGAGTGTGATAAATAGCGATCCAATTTCTTGCAAACTGAAGGTTATATGCGATAACGCGGAGTGCATGCGACGATTTTGAAGAAAGAAGGCTACTCCTCCACTCCTTGAGCTTGGAAAGCCGTGTATTTGAGGTGGTAGCGTATCCAGGAAGCGCAATATTTTCGTCTTTTTTTAACCAAACTTCAGAGGTAGCAATAATAATAAACAAAGTCATGTGCTGCAAAAGATGGGTGATAAGCAAGTTGGCGCTTTTGTTTAGGCTACGAATGTTGCTGTGAAAGGTCCATACATCATTGCTTGGCCTGTGGTTGTCATGCGCACTTTGTGGGATCACCGTATGCCCGAGTTACGTTTCGAAGTTGTTAAATGCCGAGGATTACAGAATTTTGGACAGGTCATCTTCACGTGTAATGTGCACAACTTCCGAGTTCTCAAATTTCCACATTAATACTCTGTGGTCTGCAAACCAGGCAAATTTCCAGTTATTTTCCTTTTTTGCCTGGATGGCCTTGCCCAGCAAGATATTGCTTTATGGGTGTAGGTGGGCATTCACCTAGACTGTTTCATTTCCCTGGTAACAAAGCGATGCTGCGTTCAGTATGTCTTTCTTTGCCGCTTAAAATATTCTGTCTCGACCCTGCTTCAAAACTCATTTCACTACTATGTTCGGCGGCCACAATTGTTGGTCCGCACCCTGAGTGCAGCGTCAACGCCTTCACCGGAAAGTTCGACCTAAAGACCTATGGCAACATTCAGAACTAGACCGTCAACGTCCTCCTTCTCGGTCAATGGACTCCCTTATTATAATGTCGTTCTGTCTATTGTATTGCTTTCAACCTACGATTTCTTTCTTTGTGTCGCTTAACTCTCTTTCTCGACTATTACGATTTCTTTCTTTGTGTTGCTTAACTCTCTTTCTCGACTATGACAATCTTTTTGGCTTCCCATTCTATGGTTAGCAGCCTCGGCGTGTTTCTTTCGGAGGGGGTTGATTTCGGTTTTGAAACCTTCAAAGCATTCCTGTATGAATCCCATAAACTCTTTAGCAGCGGCCAGTTCGGATGTTATTTATTTATTATTTATTTATTTTAACACACTGCCAATCCAAATTTGAGATTTTTGCAGATAGGGCGATACAGTCGTTTGAAGTGCACAAAATACAATGCAGTTTTCGTTCACACAGAAAATCAAGGGTAAAAACATGTGAGTCCGATTTTCTACATGTAAAGCGAAGGTTAGAACATCAAATTTCAAATCGGAAATCGCAGGCATCAAGCGTCACCACCTTCATGGAAACAAAGCAACAAAACATAGGAAATTTCAATGCATCATGAAAACACAGGCAGAAATTGGAACTCGTATTTTACAGCAGCGCTTGAGAAAAAAAAAAACAAATTAAACACTTTTAGCGGAACGCTCTTGCTACAAGACTACTCATTGGTAGTGAACATCAGATGTGAGCTGGAGAGAGGCCAGGGAAACCATGTTAACGCACTTCAATAAACACTCAGGTTCACTGTCTTTATTCTGCTCGGAGTCAATTTGATTCACTTGCTTCATGTAGGTACTTTTCAACTAGCGTTAGGAATTGTTCCATGGATGCGCTACCAGTAATCGACGAGTGCATACCGTTCCACTCTCTTACAGCTAGTGGGAAGAAGGCGTATTTAAGGCAATCAGTGCAATAATTGTATTCTTTAAAAGTTAAAGTCTGACTATGCCGCGTGGGCTTCATTTCTATGTTCGTGAAATAACTTGAATTATCATGGTTTAGGTTTTCATAAAATAGTTGATATGAGAATTTTAAACCGCGCTAATTTCAAACGATTCTGTAGGGTGAGGATACCGGCGTTCCTCAGTAGTTCTGTTGGTGAAGTAGTTGTGTCGTATCGATTGTAAATGTACCTAACTGCTTTTCGTTGTATTCGCTCTAGTTATATTTATGTGTACTTTAGCATACGGGAACCAGATAATGTTAGAGTATTCGGATAAGGATCTCACAAAAGCGTTACAACGCTTTTAGCTTACAAAGCTAACTTACTTTATGCAGATGACATAATTGTTAACACTGATAAATGCATCCAATCTCTGACAGAAAATATAAACAATGGCCTAGCAGGCTTGGCGGCTTGGTGCTCTCATAATTAATTACAGATTAGTCCCAATAAAACCAGGTTCGTTGTTTTTTACTCTCATCAACGTGTACCGAATCATATCCCGCCAGTAATTCTGAATCAATTTGCAATCGAAGCAGAAGAAGAGGCTGCTTTTTTGGGTTCAACTGGACGGCCACTTGAAATGTCATTCTCATGTTGCTTACTTCGGAAGAAAAATGGCGTATGGCGTATGTGTTTTGGTTAAGTCTCGTGATGTATTTTCTCAGCCTACATTACTTTCGTTATACTACACTTTTATTCGTTCCCATATTAATTACCGTATTTCATCTTGGGGCAATACCTACAGCACCAACCGTGTCTTCCTTTCAAACTATCCAAAACCAGTGTATTCGAGTACTAACCCGCAGTCCTTACCGCAGCGACGCCAGAGCACTCCTTCTTGACAACAACATTTTAAATGTTGAAAACAGTTTCAAATACAAGCTGGGTATCTTACTATTTAAACAAATTAACAACCAGCTTAATTCCCGAATACAACCTATTAAATACTAACTCCACAAGGTTTGCACGTAATCACAATTTCATTTTACCTCTAGTTCATGCCAATTACGGCAAACAAACACCTTCTTCACCGGAATCCGGCTATGGAATAGCATACCTCGGAAATAAGAATTTCTCAATCAATTGACAAATTCAAAAAAGAACTGAAATCTTTCCTCACACTCATGCCACATTCCGCGTAAATTCGATTAATTCCTATATTTGTCGCTTTGTTTACCTCTTTACTTTCTCTCCCTCTCTCATTCATGCCAACCTTTTCACACCCTTCTACCGATTAAGCAATTCATCGGTGGTTGTTGTATATTGCTGCAAATAGATGTAATTTCTTTTTGCGTTCCATTTTTTACGATTTTTACAATTGTAACTATCACACAACTACTTAGGAGTGTTGAATTACCCTCTTTTCTTTCCCTGGAAACTTTCGTTTTTCTTTCTTTTTTGCTGTTTTGTTGTCGAATATTATAATATAGGAGGTCCCGATGCAGTCTTTGACTATGGGACCTCCTTCTGTAAACAAAAATTTTGTAATTTATCACTTCTCTAACGACATCTTTTCTGACTCTGACTCTGAAAGCAATTAGCCTACAGGCTAATCGCTTTGTATAAGGCTGTCCTGATCGAAGGCGTCTTCTGAGGGAAAACAGCCTTCCTAGTGCAGCCGATGCGATATGATTATATGGGCATCCCATCTGAAGTCTTGCGTAAAGATCAGTCCCAAGTATTTGTGCTGTTGCACCCGTATTATAGGATTTTATTTATGTTTTAAATTCGTTCGCACCTGCTTTTCCTTTTAGTAATTAAGAAATGAGCTCAGTTTTCTACATTGGCGGATATTTTTCAGTACTTGCTTCTTGTTTGCTTGCATTTTGTATTTGCATTTGTGATTTTTTTTCCCTGCCTCGTCCCTGCTGATTGTGTCGTGGGGGGTGGGAGCTCCGTCAAGCCGCGAGTACAGTGGCTTTTTTTTCCCGCCTCCTCAGCCATTGTACTTGACTGAAATAAAGAACTTCAACTTCAACTTTATTACGCCAGAAATAAAGCGTGTTTAGCGAAGATCGTAATATCAAATCGTCTTATATGGTGTTAATTTCCAGGAAAATTACGCAATCGTCAGAAAATAACCGAATGTTGGCTGTAATACTGGACGGCAGTTCATTTATATCAATTAGAAATAACATTGGGGCCAGAACGTAAACCTGGGGAACTCCGGATGTGACATGTCTTAATATTGAAAATTCGCCATTGTATTCTACGTACTGGAAACGGTTGGCTAAGTATTTTTTTATCTAGTTTCTAATGTCGTCGTCGTTGATAACTGACTCCAGTTTTTTTATTAGCTTATTATGTGGTACCCGATCGAATGCTTTGAAAGGTCCAAGAAGATCACGTCAACCTAATTTTGGTTATCCATGCTTACAGGTACATCGTGTGCTAGTTCTACAAGTTGAGTTAATGTCGATAGTCCCTGACCAAAATCCTGTTGGCAGGGTAATATTATATGTTCACGTTCTAGGTGTGTAGTTATGTGCTTTAGGATAATGTGCTCAAGCAGCTTGCTTACTGTCCAAGTTAAAGAAATTGGTCTGAAATTTGACTCGGTGTCATAGCGGCCTTATTTAGGGTACGGGAACAATTTTGGCCGTTTTGCAGTATTTCGTAACGTAGATGTTCACAATGATTTGTTCAAAATCAAGACCAGATATTTTGCTATCAGGTCGACATATCTTTTTAAGAAAGCCTTTGGAGTGTTGTCGGGACCGTTATCCTTTTTTGTGTCAATGTTCAGCAAAAGGTTTATCACTCCAGCTTCCGTTATAGATAGTGGGTCTAAATGGCGTAGATTTTGGGTATCTATGTGTGCCTTATGATTGTCGTCGGCAGTGAAGACAGATTTAAAGCAACCATTCAGCGAGTCAGCAGTGACAGAATATTTGTCTTGGGGTTTTACCTTTTCTTGGACTTTTGGGGGCCTAAATAGTTCCAAAACGTTATAGGAGAGGTTTTTAGGAAGCCCGGGAGTACTTGGTTGGAGTAATTGTTCTTTGGATACCTTTATTTTCCATTTCATGTCGTTAAGTGCATCAGAGAGTTATTTTCCCGCCGATGCTTCAGACAGCACTTTCAAAGATTTTCTCAATCCTTTTACTTTACGTTTAGCATGTATTATGTAGCGCGTTATCCATGAGTTATGTTTTCGGCCTTTTTTTTACTTTCTGCGGAGCGTATTTTTCTATTCAGTGAAAAATTATTTCTTTAAATTTCTGCCATAGCGTTTCGACGCCAGTAACGGTGTCGGTTGATAATTCTTCGAACCAGAACAATTCGAAATCAATGTGGTCGCAAGCGGAGTTTAAGTCAAGAAAGGTTATTTTAGGTTGGGAGTAAACGTGCCCGCCATGAACGGGAGCACACACATGGCGAGTTTGTGGTCTGATATGCCATCAATAATTTTAATTTTCGCTTCATCCGAAGGCAAATGTTCGCTAAGAAATATTAGATCTGATATATTCGGAGAAGATCCTTGAATGCCAGTCGCTTGGGTGATAATTTGAACAAGGTTAAAAGAAAAACATAATATCAAGCATGATCTCTGAGCACGTGGAAGAATATTGTATTGTCGGCCAGTAGGCATATGGTAGATTACAATTCCCAATAATATCAGCCGCAAAACCTAATACTGTCGTTGCATGTATTCGTGCAGTGATTGCAAGACGTCACAGTCACTTGTTGGGCTGCGATAGAAGCATCCCACAGTAACGGCGCATGACCCAACCATTAGCCTGAAGAAAATAATCTCTACACCATTAACACCCGCGAGAACTGTGTAACTGATTTCTTTTTTTACCATAATAGCCTATCCTCCACCTTGTGTCGGCCGGTCTTTTCGTATTAATGCGTTATTTGGGGCCGCTATTTCATCGTTCATGACATCGGTGTAAACCACGTTTCGGTGAGGCCAATGAAGTCTGGGTCAAGTCCGACCAGTAGTGACTCTAGCGATTCTAGTTTGTTGGGTATTCTACGACCGTTTACGTTCACGAAGCTGATTTATGATTTCGTGGCCTGCGAGTGCGTGCTGTTATTGTATCGTCTTGCGAGTGTTTTTTGTTGGCGGATGATTCCGTGTTCTTTGATTGCTACTTTGTCGTCTTTTTCATCGTCCCAGATAAATATTTCTTTGTTTATGTGCAATTTATCGTATGATAAGGTTACCTTGTTACCCGCAACTTTACTTGCTCTTGCACTATTCCACAGTTACCTCCTGATCTCTCGTAAACGGGGTAAGAAGTCCTCACTTGCCTCAAAACCCGTTCCTTTATATTTGTGACACCCTTTGAGCACCTTTGCCTTATCTCGTAAATCGAAGTTTCAGGATTACTGGTCTTTTTTTCCTTCAGCGGCTCGTTCAAGACAGTGTATCTGTTCAATGGCTACAGGCTCTACGCGTAGAACATCCTTCAGAATTTTTTTATTTATGGTTTCCTCAAGAGATTCGTTATTTTCGGTTTTGTCCTGTTCAATGCCGTAGAGTATCAGGTTAAATCTCCTGGAGTGGTTGCCAAGCCGTGTTTTTTTTTTCAATTCAAGAGCTGTTATTTATTTCTGCAGATTAGATACTTGCTCCATGCATTTTCACATCTTGCTGTCAAGTACGGCCAGGTTTCCCAATTTCGCGTCAATGGAAGCTAACCGCCCCTCTTTAATCTCTTTTATGTGACTAGCTATAAGTTCCATCTGTTTCGCTATCTTAGCTATGTCAGGTCCCGGTTAGTCTCGATGTCACCACTTAAAGGCAGTAAATCCGAAGCGTACAACAGCATCTTGGAAAACATAGGACAAAGCAGCCTTAGGCAAGGCAGCACAATCAAGCAAGGGTCGCTAGATCGGAAGCATTTGCCGAAGGGTTTGCTCACCTGGACAAAACAGATGAGCGGATTACTGGTCTGCAAGCTTGCAGTGCTGCCGTGGCCCTGTGAAGCTTGGCTGGCGCTGTCCTGGCTTTATGCCCGAGGGCGCCCGGAAGGCCGCCAGGGCAGCGTTGTAACCCGCGCAGGCGTGCTGCGTTGTCCCTGCAGGTCGCTGAAGCCATCAGTTCTCGATGGTTCCCAGTGTTGAACAGGCATTTGCGTAGTATTCGCAAGTTAGCTCCATCAGGTTGACTTTTGGCGCCTGCGGAGATCCTCCGTAGTCCACTGGTAGCTGCAGCAAGGCGACGATAATCTGGACGAAAAAGACGAGCGGACTACTGGTATGCATGCTTGCAGGGCTGCCGTGCCCTGTAGTGTGTAAGCATAGTATTATACTGCCATATTGTTGCATAGCACTATCATAATGTTTGAAGCAGCAACTTTTTTTATATCTGTCCCGACGCTTGCCACTGCGTCAACAATCTTGGCTGTCACTTTCCCGAACGCCTTAGCTAGTTTCTTAACTGAATCCGGTGCCTTTTCACTCAAAGCCTTGGAGAAAAATGGCCAACTTGTTCATTTCACCGGATCAACTGTACAAAACAAAGTGAAAAAAAAACACCATCACATCTCCGCACAAAACGTTAAGAGCACACTGGCAGTAAGGGCATGGTCTTACATAGTGCAGAAAGTAACCCACCTGCGGTAAAAAAGCACCGGGTTTAGTTGGCGATACGACTTCCAGTCCGCTCTGAAGGGATAAGCGACGATACAGTTATATTTTATAGGCGTCGGGAACGCCTCCGGATGCTCGGGCGATAATGGTCGTCACATTCTGCAGTGATGCTCCGCAGCAGTTCATGCGCCAGCGCGTCGTCTACGATCCGCCGTTATAGCCACCAGAGAAGAGTTGTTCCCAATGCCGTGCGTTCTTGAAGTGCATGCGGTACAGAATCAGCGTGTTTATTAGGCGATACGACTGCCAGTCCGCTCTGAAGTGGAAATGCAGGCGTTAACGGGTTCCAGGTTTTCACTATTTTTGTAGTTTTTTTTTAAATTCTGTTCGCTCAATCATCTCCATTCACGCAATTATAAAGATTACCGTTGAAACCTAAGCGATATCTGCTTTTTTGTGGAAATGCAGGGTGTTACACGGTTTCCCCTTTTCCATATTTTCTTATATTTTTCTTATTTTTCAGTATTTCGAAATTTCGTTACACCAATAATCTATATCTACGCTACAATACCGATTAGAGGTGGAACTTCTGTGTGAAATCTGCATTACTGTGGCAATGGAGGGCGTTTCACCATTCAGGAATTTCTTATATTTTTCTTTTTCTTACTGTCTCAAAATTGTTCTGGGAATTCTCTCCATTTAGGTTATTTTAACAATTACATATAAAACTTCTCAGAAACCTGCATTACTTTGGAAATGCAGGGTTCGTCATTTACCGTATTTTTCGTATTTTTCATGTTTTTTTTTCAACATTTTGTTATACCAATTATCTTCATTTACGCGGCTATAATGAGAACAGGTGGACTTCCGCGAGATCAGCAGTATTATGAAAATCAAGGGCGTTACACGGCTTTCCATTTGTTATAAATTATTTATATTTTTCTTAATTTAGCTGTTCAAAATTTCGTTGTACTGATTAACTCAATTTACACTAGTTTAACGATTACAAGTAGTACTTCCATGAAATCTGCACTGTTGTGGAGATGCAGGGCATCACGCGATTCGTCTGTATCCCTAATTTTTTATATATTTTTATTCGTTAGTTTTTCCAAATTATGGTACACCAATTAAGCCCATTCACGCTATTAAACGATCACAGGCAGAACATCCGCAATAGCTGCGTATTTATCGGAATTCCGCAATATCTGCATAATCCTGGGCGTTACAGGGTCCGGGCTGGGGGGTACTCGGCAAAAACTGCTGCGCATTAAAATACTCCTATTTACACCGTCGAGCTGTGATCGAGAAGTTAATCAAGCTGTGCGAAGTAAGCGCGCAATGGACGCGAATCTGTGCCAAAACAGGCCCAACACCGTCGCTAAAGCAGACGACAAAGCCGACGGAAGTGTCCCGCCGAAGCGCCCGCCGGGGTGAGCACGGGGAACGCTGAGTATTAGCCCCAATCTCCGCGTCATCTACACTATGCTCCGTGAGTGAAAAGCACCCCCAGCCTCCCCAGCCGCGTTGGTAGTTTCCGGTCCCACACGCCACGAAATAGCCGTCGGCTCGTAGAGGTAGAAAAGCATTGCTTTAAAACGTGGCTGGCGATTACGATACTCCGTTATTGCGATATTTGGGCACAGCAGCAGTGCGCTGAGGCAGCACTCGTTCATGGGTTTTGCTCGACGGCAGTGATGATGAGCCTCTGCATCGGCGGCGCCAAGTGCGTCTCAGGAAGGGAACGCAACCCGCGTCTTAGGCAGGGCAATGCACACCATCGTCACGGGCACGCCCCCATCACGTTTTCGCCAGCGTCGCGCAGACGAGCGTCTCGTGCGGGTACAGCATACTGCCCCATCCTCCACCGCACACTTTCGGAGAGCGCCGGAGAACGGGGAACCGCCCTCCCCTCCCAATTTCGCGCAACACACTCCTCCTCTGCTTTCTTTCATCGCTAGCTTTTAGATGCGACTGCATCTCATTCACACGCCTTGTCCCTCCATACGGCGTTGTCCGCACCCCTCCCCCTACACTATATAAAAAAAATAGTTAGCGGTGCCCGGTTTCGATCCAACGACCCTGTGGGCGGAACGCGAGGTACATGGTGCTCTTTCCACTGCGCTACAAAACCAAGACAGAATCAAATGCTACGAACGCGCCTTATATCCTTGACTCATTCAAACTACCTCAAGATGCTACTGATACAACGCATGATGGGGCAATGATTAACACTTGCAATAAAAGAAAAGAAGCTCCCACTTACAGCAACAAGAATGGAGTAAAGGTCGTTGCGACAGCGAAGCCCCAAGCATACCACTTAGAGAGATTGACCAAGATTGGCCAATAAAACATAATAATAATCATAAAACATAATAATCATACGCGTTCCCGACACGTTTCACGTGATTTCAGAATCAATCCAACGGAAACACCACGTGAACCCCACGATGCGTCGCATCTACACAGGGTTCCCCTCGCGGCGAGGTGGGCGCAGTTTTTTTCTGTCAGTTGCTATCATTCAATCGCTTACGCCGACAACGCGGGTCAGCCCAGAGACGGTCGCAAAGGGCTGCGCCATAAAACACCCATTCTATTCAAGGGATAATGCAATGGTTAAATGCCGGGATAATACCATGTACAGGGCAGAGAGGGAATTAACGAAAACCTGGCTGACTCCAGTCCGCTGGGGCTGGTGTGGTGGAGGAGAGTCAAGGAAGACAGGCCGTTGGCTTCGGCGAGTCGATGCGAGGTAACGCTATCAGCGAGGCTGATGAGCTAGGTCCACAGAGAAGCTCACACTGACCTGACGGTCCCGGGGCGAGCAACGTGGCGATGTTTTTTGGCTAGTGGTGGGATGAAGAAGGTTAGGACCAGATTTCAGACGAGGCCTCGCTGCCAGCGGTCTGCGCCACGAACACATCGCTCACTCGTCTGGCGGACACCGGCTTCTCCCGGCTGTCATCGGGCCTACACCACGGACGGGTTGTGACTTCCGGGGGTGGTATTCTCGTAAACTGTCCCGTTTGAAAACGTCCTCTTTTGCGTCTCTTTCATCGTGACGTATTTCCGGTTAAGCAGCGGGCCTTTAATTCAAATACCGTACATGTTCTAGGAAACGCATTTTAAAGACTATATCAGACTATTTTTTATGTGTTTATTTGAGCGTATCTTGAAAACTTAACGCGAAGAATTTTTTTTGTTACGACGTTGAAAGTTTTCAACCGCAAGGAGAGCAACATCCAAAAGATGGCAGCTGCAGTCAGCTGTTTTCTTGTGACAGTGAAGTGTAACCAATTGTTCGGCTACTCAGTTTTTCGCGGTTGGACTCCGTTTTGAGGTCAGTGATAATGCCCGTGCATCAAGATGAGCCTCCCGTTTCCAGTTTTGGCATCAGCGCACTTGCGGCATGCTGACGCCGGGCTTTTCCAAGTACCTGCAATGGTGCGTTTACGTCGTTGACGTTTTCATGGTGGGCTCTACGAGTGAAAAAATGTTGTAGGGGGGGGGGGTGATATTCCGTTCTTAACGACGTAACCTGCTGCGCGTGAAGTCTACGAACGTTATGCTTGTATGTATAAGCGTAAACTACCAATAAGAGGTTATAATGTCATGCCGAGTCATGCCGAGTCATGTCATGCCTAAGAGGTTATAATGTCATGCCGAGGGCTTGTGTAATTTTGGTCGTCTGCTCAACAGCTATCAAACTAGCAGACGCTTTGTTTATCCGACTGCACATGCTGACCGTTAGCTAGATCAGCAGACAATCGTTTATTTCACTCTGTGATAGGCGGTGGCGTAGATGCAACAAGCCCACGGAGGGCTGCGACAGCGATATCGTTATTTCGTTACCGACCGCTGACTGAAAGCCACCGGTACCGAAGAAACGAAGGGCGCATAACACTCGTTCCTCGACGCTGACCCCGCGCGTTCGCCGACCAAGTTCGTCCCGGAGCTCGTCGCACAGCCACCGCAACGATCCTCTTTGAGAGGGCCCGGAATGCTGGCGGAATGCTTCTCGGGGCATATCGAACACTTCTGGACCGCTTGTTCCGCCCGCGAGCCAACAACAAAGGCGATAATCGGTGCATATCATGACTGCTTCCAGAAAACTGTCTGAAATTCAAAATCGCCTGTTCAAAAAAGCCGCGGTCAAACGCAGTAGGTCCGCTGCGCTTGCGTACGTCACATCCACTTGTTTGCTTTTAGCCAGTCAGGGCTCGCACAAAAAGGGACACTTTTGGAAGGGACACAAAAGGGACAAACACGAGAATACCGCCCCAGCGGCAGCGTCGGCGGCCGTCCTCAGGCCTACACCGCGAGAGGGCACCGTCCCACTACCGCCTCTTCGGAACTCCTTCGTTCTTCGTCTTCTTTCTTGCTTGCTGGCGCGGTCTCTTCGACAAGCTCTATGCCGTCTGTTCGCCGGATTGGTCATCACTCTGCACGGGCCCTTCTCTATACCTACCTCATATTTCACTACGACTAACACCAACTGCGGATGAACAATAAAACAAACTGTAGCATCAATATTAAAAGCATTTGGTCGACACAGCACTCCATCGAAAGTTTCGGCATTAAAAAAGAAATGCACAACACTTCGTCCTGAAATTACATTATATCAAAATCCGGTAGCGAGGAACAAATATAATAGTGCACGTTGCATATGATTACAAAAATAGACGTTGGCAGATCTACGAAACATGTGTTAAACGACAAAAACAGGGAAATATATCCTAAAAATTCAACCAGCTTCTTTTAAATAGGCCACGCACGCTCGGACAGACCACCGCTAACAAGCTTCGAGAATATCTTTTGACTGCGAATGATTAAGACCAGTCAAGGATCTTGAAAAGTTTGCGTGTACTAAGGATGCTCATAAATTACCATTACCAACGAATTTTCCTATGCACGTGCGCTATATCTGAAAAAAATTGTTGGACTATGGGAAAGCGGAAAAAGGACCCCGATCTCTAAGTACTGACGGTTTAGAATACGCAAAAATTCAATACAGATTGCAATCTATACCCCTGGATAAACCGATAATTGTGAAAAAGTTACACAAATTTCTCAACTTCTAAAGAAAACAATAGAGCAAAGAACCCTCATCAGAAGTTCCAATCACCGGAAAAAAAATTTTTAAAGGTGAATACTCGACGTATCTTGAATTAATATAGAATGACTTGAGATTCTAGTCATTGAATAAAATCAGATATTCCTGCAATAAGCAAAATCAGAAAAACATGGAATTTAACTGCACAAGTGACACCCTCACTATGCAGCAATTTATAAAAAAGAAAAAAAAGACAGGAGTGGTGGCTTAGTATTGTTGATTAAACATGAAATATATTTTACAGTGCTTCCAGAGTACGACAGTGTTGAAGAAGCATATAAAAATACTCAACAACTATAGGCGTCAAACACTGCTTTCGCAGTACTACTTTTTGAGAAGCCGACTTTTAGTTCCTTTATTACTACACTGAAACAGTACAAGCGCTTTATTATTTTGCTGAGTAGTCTTAAGCTTGCTGGGGGTCGCGTACAAACCTATCATTTCATTCTGCGTTTTTTCGTTTCGAAGATCAGAACTACACTGCTGCTCTGGCCCTGTCTTGGTTATCGAAAACGAAATGGGGCGTCGTTTCGCATAATGCTACCACAAGGGAGGATTCAAACTAATTTAACGTCCGTGTAAAGAAAAATGATGCCTGTGGCCAATGGTGTATTGAACCTAACACTCCTGGGCTTATGAACGAAACACATTTTCGGTAAACGTTTTTCAAGCACTGGAATGATGTTCTTTATTACGGGCCTATTCATTCATTCATTCATTCATTCATTCATTCATTCATTCATTCATTCATACGTCCATTCCTCAATTCCTATTTATTTAATTCAATACTTAGGTTTACTATAGTAAAATGAGTTTATTTTTGCCATTAGCAGCAGGTATTTCCTGTAGACAAAGAACCAAATAAAATGTTTCAAGGCTCCAACTCGTGTGCCGTTGGAAATGTTACCACCGTACCCTCAAATGTTTCGTCCACCAGAAAACAGTGGGGGACATGAGGCGTGCAGTAGTGAAAGGTAGACATTGTATTACAACAACTCAAAATTATTTGACAGTGAAAAGATGTCTCCCATGCGCATTCCCGCTTTTCGTCCACAACGAAACCAGAAAAGAAAGGCCGATGCAGCAGAGCATGAAGCCGACGCCCTAGTTCATACACGGTACACGCAGTCACTTACACCCAACAGCGTGCGCGAGAGAGAGAACGATCCTAAATGAAACTGGCGATGTCAGCCGAGCTAAGCTGCGTGGCTTGCTACGACAGAGGAATGCGATGACGATGGTGATTATAATGATGAAGAAGAACACATTGATTTAACTATTTGCAAAGTCTGGTCACGACGTGTGTCTTTTAGGTACACCAATAAGGAGCTAATACGTCCCTAAGTATAGTATACGGAGACCGGCCGATGGCAGGTTCAGTTACAAGTGGTAATCAACCTTTTGCGAAGAATTGCCCGCATTCTTGGAAAGCTCTTCTACCGAATTAGCATCACTAAAAGTACACAATATAAGATCATGTCGCAGCTGTCGACCGTTTGGACCATACAGTATGTCAATCAGCTAAATGAGTTTCTCATTCACTGAGGATAGACCTCGTGCTGCTTGTGTCGCTTTGTGATATCTTAAAACTTTTAAAAAGCGCTTTGGAAATGGCTTTTTTTTTAATCAGTTGTTTTTCCAGCTACATTTTGAAAAAAAAGTTCAAGCTTGAGATT